>VZRV01008784.1:900807-914946 GCA_013398115.1 Falcunculus frontatus
AACACCCCGAGCTGGTGGGGCTTAGTCCCATCGGTGGGCAGGGATGGGCAGGGTGCTGGGCGGGGGTGGGGGGGGTGGCATTGGCATTGCCACCCCCTCAAACCTTTGTGCCCAAGGGTAGCCAAAGTGCCGGGAGGCTCTGAGCAAAGCCCAGCGCACTGTGGGAAGCTGCTGCTGGCGGGGGGAGGCAGCAGCCGCCCCCACCCCCTCCAGGGTCACAGCGATGCCCAAACCCCAGCGTTCCCAGCCCAAAGCCCTGCGTGCCGGGGGTCCCTTCCGGCCCAATGTGCCGCCACTCCCGTGTGGATGTGGTTTTCCTTCCCACAGCTTTGCCGCACCTCCCGTAAATCTTTTATTTGCCACTTGTCTGACCTGCGGGCAGGAGCGTTGCTGAGAGGTTCAGAGGAGCATCGTGAGAGCAGCGATGGCTCAGCCCTGCTTTAATCCGGCTGGGAGGAGGCTGAGTTCTCTCTCCATGCTGAGAATCCCCTGGGAAACCTCCTGGGCAGCCCTACAGCCCCTTGTCCTGCAGCATGAGGCTGTCCCCTGGGCAGGTGGCACAGTGGCTCCTCCAAATCCCTGGGTCTCTGTCCCTGGAGCTCAGCCCCAGTCAGGACCTCCCAGCAGCTCCCATGCTGCTTCACTGGGGTGGGGGCTGCCTCCCTGGGGGGGCAGGTGTGGCACAGGGGTAGCAGGTGGTATGTGTGGGGTCCGAGGGGTCCAAGCAGCTTCTCTCCAGGACACACACTCTATTTTGGGAAGAGCTGGATACGTGCTGGGCTGGCAAATATTCCCAAAGAGCTCTCTGGGGGGGGAGAGGGAAGCACAGGCGTTGCCTCAAGCAGTCGGTACCCGTGTGTGTGTGGGGTNTGTGGGGGGTGTGTGTTGTCTCCCGTCCAGGTGCAAATCCTGCCTTTGGCTGCAGAGATGTTTTGCGTGGATTTACCGGACGTGGCTGGCAGCCCAGCTCCTTCCCCACGGACGGTTTTCAAGGACTTCCCTTTACAGCTGAGACCGGCCAACTCGTGCCACTGGTGCTCGGTGTGCCCACACCAGCCGCTTCAGCTTCCCGCTCCACTCGGCCGTGCTGGAAGCAGGAGGCGCTGGCCCCCGGGAAGCTGTTTAAGCCGAACTCCAAACAATAAAAACTTATCATTAAAAAGAAATGCATCTTGGCTTCATGTGGCCTGGCAGCGCGGGGAGGAGTGATTCAGTGGCTTGTCAGCCCTGGGCGTTAGGCACGCCGAGCTGCACAACTGGACACTCTCCAAGTCCAGCAACTCATTTTCTGCAGATGGAGCCGGGACCGTGCAGCGGGCTGACGGTTAATTTGCAATCCAACATACCTTGACATAACCCACAGCCGAATCACGGAGGTGGTGTGGGATGGGATGCTTGGGAGCCTGCTGGCCAGGGTGTGCCAGCAGGGCTGGCCCCTCACAGCTCCGCCGTGTGCGGGGTGTCCCCACTGTGGGCACACACCCCACAGGGGTGCCTGCGAGGGTGCAGGTGCAGGGTCCGGCTCGTCCAGGTCCCAGTGCTGTTCCCAGTTGCCGGTCTCCAAGCAATGAGGTGAGCGGGATGGAGGCTGCCTGCCTGGAGGAGGGGAACGTGTTTTTGGGAGCTTGAGTGATGCCCGAGTGTCCCTTGCCCGGGCCAGGGGCCAGCGGGGACACTGGCCTGGCTCATCACTGACTAAGGTCGAGCCGTGTCACCTCCTGTTGCCTGTCACAGGGGCCGGCTGTAGCTGTGGAACTGGGGGCGTGGGTAGGGGCGTCCACGGCCAGCTGAGACCCACGGCCCCACAGCCCTGGATCCACTCCATAGGCTGTGTCGGGAGGGATTGGGTGCTCAGGGTGCGCCTTGACTTGGGCACACGGTGGTGGCTGGGCACCCATGGGCACGGACCCTTCCCTCGGGGGCTGACAGGGGAGGGGGTGAGGAGGGGGTGCTGTCAGCAGCCCAGCTCGGATCGATAGGCATCGGAGAGGATGATTCATGTCTCAGGCTGTGGCCCGAGGGCAAAAACGGAGAGAGGTTTGATGTGAGGATGCCGGGAGGCTGCGAGTCCTGCTGGGAGTTGCGGCTCCTGGCAGCGTTTCCCCTCCCGAAGCCGGCTCTGCCCGCACTGCCCCGGGGTCCCGGCTTGGCCTGGGGGAAGAAAACGACTGAAGCAACACAGGATCAGACCCAAGCTCTAAACCGAGTCTTTTTTAAACATTTCAGACACTGTCTTCTACGTTGTGGTCCAAGACAGCGAGAGGAGTTACAGTGGGGGTGTCGGGCAGGGGCTGGGCTCGGGTCAGCTCTGTGCCCGCTGTGGGGACGGGGCACTCCAGAGAGTGGGACACCACAAGACAGGGCTCGGTGGCACTTTACCCTCCTTGTTGTGTTCAGCCACACTTGGTCTGCATCCCCAGGGTGCCAGGGGCCAGAGCTGGTGAGAGCACCCGATGTCCCCTGGGTCCAGCCCACAGAGGGGCTGTGCAGGGCAGAAGGACTGTCCGAGACACGGAGCAGTGCCGGGGCTGGGGAAAGGCTGGCGGGGGGGACACCGAGCCCTCCCCCAGGAACAGCGTGTGCTTTCCTTGGCAGAGAGCCACGGGAGGCAGAGCCGTCGCTGCACACGCACGGCGTCAGACATCATCATCATATTAATAATGAAAGGGCAGCTCCTTCAAAGCTCTTCGTCCCCGCGCCGGCGAGAGCGCAGAATGCAGAGGAGGTGCGTGAGCCTCATCCCAAGCAGCCGTGGGGAGAGCGCCGCGGTGCCCGGATGGTCCTTCGCTGGTCCTTCACCAGGCCACTGACCTGGAGTGACAAAAACCTGCCAGGTCCCCGCTGGGTGCTCTCTCTGCTGGGAGTTTGGCTGCTGGGGGGTCCCTGCACAGGAGCGGGGCAGCCCAAGGTGCCCCAGTTCCTGTTCCCAGCACTGCCCTGTGCAGGTTCCCCTGTCCCCCTCGTTCAGCAGGAAAGGCCATTTCGGCTGCCGGGGAAGGAGCCTCTCTCCCGAGGGCTGAGTGCTCTGTCCATTGCTGAGTGACACGGCAGGACACCGTTCGCTGTGTCAGGGCCTTTTTCTTCCACAGGAGGAATCGATGGCTCAGACAATGAGACAAACCACCCACCAAGAGGTCTTGGGCTGCAGCCAGCACGGGGTCAGTGGCAGCACTCCTGGGGCATCATTTCTGCTCTTCCCCCTGGAAGATATTTGGGTTTCCAAAACCCCTCCTTTGACACCCCCGTTTTGTCTGGAGCATCCCCAAGCCTGGTTGTACTTTATAAGGGTCTCAGCAGGACCAGACCAGGGGCTGAGCACCTTTACTCCTCTCTCTCCTCTGCCAAACCCTCTCCTCCACCTTTTGCCCCTCTTGGGGGGCCAGAACCAGGATGGCTTTGCTGCAGATGCCATGGTCTGGGGTGGAAAGAATCAAACCCTCTGTGCCAGGTGGAGGTGGAGCACCCCATGCCCACCCTGCACCCATCCCCACCCCATGCCCATATGCTCTCCTAGGCACCCCAAGCGTTTCAGAGGGTCCCACCCTACAGCAGTGTCCCAGGGGGTGGGGGCTGCTCTGTCCCCCCAGCCCTCCCTTCCCAGCCCTTTCTCAAGCTTTTTTTTCCCTCCTCCTTCCAAACACAACAAAAGCCCCAAATCCCCTGCAAATGAGAAACCTCTTTTTGTTCCTCTTTTCCCTTTGCTTTCTGCCACGGCAGAGTATTGATTGGAACTGATGTGCTGTAATCCACTGCTTCTGTGAAAAGTTGGCATCCCGGAGTCCCTGGAGGGGCCGGATCCTGCCCCGGTGTGGGTCTTGCTCCTCTGCCAGGCTTGTGGATAGCAGGAAGGCTGCATCTGTCCCAATCCCATCCCATTCCATCCCATTCCATCCCATTCCATCCCATTCCATCCCATTCCATCCCATTCCATCCCATTCCATCCCATCCCATCCCATCCCATCCCATCCCATCCCATCCCATCCCATCCCATCCCATCCCATCCCTGCAAATCCAGGGCCTCTACACTTGGTGAGGGTGTCATCATGAGCAGCTGATGGGTGGGAAAAGGCTCTGGTTTGGAGCAGAGCCAGGACAGATCCCACTGGGATGGAAATCCAGAGTGCCAGGCTTCTGAAGGAGCCCTCCTGCCCTTTTGGCAGGGCAGGGGATGGTGATAGGGGGGATATTGGTGCTGGTGAGAGGGGCTATTTGGAGGGGTCTACAGTGCTCTCCAGAGAAGAACAATTCAGCTTCTCGACAGCCAAGGAGGGTTGTGGAGAGATAGGGCTGCCTGAGACAGCCTGAGAGTGCATGGCTGCCTCTGTGGGTCTGGGCCCTGGCTGGAGACCCCGCTGTGCCCACCCAGCTCCACCGTGCTGCCACTCCATCTACACTTGGTGATGGCAAATGGGCCGGAGAGCTGGAAAGTGAGGCGAAAGAAATCCAGCCAAAAATCACCAAAAAACACAGGGAAGATTTTAATTTAAAACCTTTTCCCACATGGAGAGCAGCAGCCTGGGCCATCTGGAGGAGCATATGCAGGTGAGGGGGGGCAGTGGTGCCTCCTCCAGCTCCCTCACTCTCAGCAGCCCCCAGAAAGAGCTTCGGGCTGGTGAAAACTAACCCTGGGGCGCCCTGGGTACCCCAATCCCAAACACCAGCCTGGGGGAGCCCAGCTTTCCCTCCTGAGCTACCAAGACCTCTCTGTTTAATTGCTGTATTTGCTGCAAAAGTGATGATGAATCCCAAAGCAAACTACAATAGCAGCTGAGTTTATTGCGAGAGATTAATTCAGTGGTTTAATTGAAACCACAGGAGCGGGATGGGAAAGCATCACTGTGGGGCTGGGAGGAGGGGGTCAGGGTCAGCTCTGCTCAGCACCCACATCCACCCTTAGCCCCGGCAGTCAATGACTCCCAAATTAGCAGATTTGCTCCTCAGAGGACTCCTCCATTGGCTGAGCATCACATCCAGCATCCCAAAGCCCCAAGTCTCCTAGCAACTCCCCAGCGCTGCCTCTGCCCACCCATTAACCCCTTCCCAAGCCCCCCCCCCCCACCCCCTCCCCCCCCCCCCCCCCCCCCCACGCTGTGTGGAGCACCCGGTGCTTTGAAGACGTCGCTGCCACGCTGGGTGGGAGCGGGGATTTATGCAGCAAATAAATCTGCAGGATGCTGGAAGGAAGCTCGGGATGCTCAGCTGGGTGGGAGAACCGAGCCGGGCTGGTTGGCCAAGACTCAGAGTGTTTGATTCCAGGTGGCACAGAGAAACCCTCAGGTTTATGTATCGGTTTGGTTTCTAAATGTCACGTTAGGTTTTATCCTCCTGACTCGTGGAGATGCCGGGAAAAGGTCAGGGAACCCCCAAATCGTGGCCAGCCTGAGCAGCTCCCAGCTGGCATTGGCATCAGGAGAGGCAGAGCACAAGCCAGCCTCTTCCTCCAATTTCAACAGTAAATCAATGACATAGTTTCTTTGGGAATAGGATGGAAGGGAAATTTTCAAGGAAAATGGCCTTGAAAGTGTAAAATCACAGCAGGACATGGTGTGATGGCCAGGCCTGGGCTGAAGGAAGTGTGGCTGCTCTGTGATGGTTTTTTCAGATGGGCTGTCCAATACTTCCCTGGTTTTGCCTTTAGAGATCAGAAAGCAGGAAACAAGGGTTGGAAAAAATAGTGGGGTTTATGGTTGAAAAATAACAGTTGACAGGGAAAAGAACCAAACAAGTTTGTTTAGGTTTTTTTCCAACTGTCTTAATATATATATACTGGGAAAAGTGTCCAAAGATCATGTGCCACTGAAAAGGATAAATCACTTCTCTCACTTTAATGTGCTTTGTTGGGTTTTATCAGAAACATTGTCATAAAATTACCAAATTGAAATTTTAAATGGGGGGGGCAGAGGGGATATCTGGAGGGTTTGTTCTTGCTTCTCTTTTCTTATTGCCAAATAAAATACAATTAAAGCAACATTTTCTATGCCAGCCAGCATTGCTTTTCTGACGGCACTTTTTTCTGTCAGCCAATGGAAATAAATGATGCAGGATTACCAGGGAGCATCCAGCCTCCGTGGCTGGAGGGGGATGCGGAGCAGCAGGCATTCCAGTTTGAAACAGAAGGATTTTATTCCCGCTGTAAGTGGAAATCTCCAGGGATGTTTCCCACAGAGCTCTCTGCCGCCGCCTGGAGCGAGGTTTCGCCTTTCCTTTGCTCTCCCAGTTCCCACCAGGGCTTCCCAGTCTAACCCGGTCGTCCGCACAGCCGCTATCTCGGGGTGCCAAATTAACTCGAGACCCCCTGCAGCACTTTTGGGGTGACCCCAGTGAGGTCACCCTGGGCCTGGTCCCCCATGGGGCTCATTTCCGTGCTGGGGGCTACCGGCGGCTCAGCTGCTGCCTGCACTGAAATCCCCGTGGTAATTGGATGAGGGCACTGTTTCCATGAGAATATTAAATCAGAGCCCCAGCCCCGATCCGGGGAGACAAGCTTGGGAATATAAAGACATGGTAGATCACGTTACAGAGGAGTTATTTCTCCTACTTTAAAGTCAAAGGTATCGCAACAACTTCTTATTTGTCACAGACCGTATTGGGGCATCTCTGACTGATGGGAGCGGGAGGGAGGGGGGGAGGCAGCCCCCTGCAGAGGGGCTGAGCACTCACCACTCATCACAGCGATGGGCTCTGGGGGCCTTTGGGAAAGCAGGCTCCAAAAATGCTTGAGTGCTTTCCGAGCCTGATCTTCCACAGCCCCCTGAGAAACCATCGCTGTGATGAGAGGTGAGTGCTCAGCCACTCTCAGGGGACAACCCAGGCTGTGACTGTGGCCACAACCCATTGTGACAGTGCCAGTGCAGGTGTCCCTGTGCTGTAAAGGTCCTGGAGGCTTTGTGGGCAGCAGCTCAGTGCCACCATCCTGAGCTCACTCCCCTTGGGACCGGTGCAGGGAGCCACTTAGCAAATGAGGGGCTCCAATGTCCTCCCAGTCACCGCTTTCGCCAGGTGTCTCATTGTGGTGACCATCTGGTGACATCTGCTGCTCAGCTGTCACCCACCCTCCTGAGGTGAAGGAGAAATCTGGGCACCTCATAGATGGGGTACGCAGGGCACATGTCCAGGGATCCAGCAGAGGGTTAGGGGCAGCCATGGCAGGAACTTCCCATGGCTCCTGCCATGGTGGGGATGGATGGATGGATGGATGGATGGATGGATGGATGGATGGATGGATGGATGGATGGATGGATGGATGGATGGATGGATGGATGGATGGATGGGCAGATGGATGGATGGATGCATGGGCAGATGGACATCTCCCCACACACAGCACGGAGGCGGGGGGGGGTGATGGGATAGACAGACAGATGTGCCTCGTTAGCCAATGGGGTGGCCTCAGGTGATGCTGACAAGCCCATTAAAAGGGTTTATCAAGGGGAGCGGGGCTGGCAGGCGGCTGCTGGTTTTATCTGAGATGCTGCTTTTGGGCTGGGAGAGCCTAAGCCTCTGCTTGTTAATTAGAAAGGCTTCGAGGAGGTTGGTACTGGTTGGCCTCACTTGTGAGCAGCCGTAATATGATGAGCGATTAGGGACTCTGAAGCTTTTTAGCCAGTGTCATTAAGCTGCTGATGAGCTCAGGCGAGGAAAGGTCCTTTTTGGCTGTGCCTGAAACCGGCTGGTCCTGCTCTGACCTGGCGCTTCCTCCTGTCGTGGTCCCCAACCTCCTGAGTCCCATGCAGTGGGTGAAATGTCCGTCCTGGGGACGGTGATGGCTTGGCTGTCACCCTGTGTCCTTGAGATGGGTCAGATTTGGTGTCATCCAGCTCATCAGTGAGATGATGAGCTTGTGGTCATGCACGAGTGAAGCTGAGATGTTCCTATTTTCACTGTCTGCCAGGTATTGAGAGAATTTGGGGATGATTATCTCTGAAAAGGTGACTTCAGACCATTTGTGCATCAGGGAAGAGGACGGTGATGTGTGTCCTGACAATTGCTTTGGGAGAGAGCTCCTGTCCCCGTTGTGGGGTTTCCCCACTCGTCTGGGCACTGAGGGAGAAGCCTTCTCACTCAGGGGACATCCTGACAGTGTCACTGCCCCATCTTCCCCTTGCCCCTTGAGGCCCCCCAAGAGCTGTGGAAAAGCAGGGAGCAAATCTGCTGGATTTTCTCTGTCCTCCCTCATCTTCTCCCGTCTGCCTTGGCAAAACTTCCCGCAGCTCAGCAGCACTGTGCCCCGCCGTGGTCTGCCTGGCACCGCTAGCGCTGTATTTATGGCAGTGTTAATTAAATACTTTCTGCAATCAGCGCCACGCATGACCCCGCTCCCCGAGCCGGGCTGGGCTGTAATGTGCCATCATCGAGCGAGAACATGACTGCTGCCATCCCAGGGAATTTCTAATAGAGATTTACTCATCCCAGGCCTCTCGTTTCTCCATTTTGTGACATTTTGCAAAGTTCAGGTTTACAAAATAAGCCAGTGCACACGAGAGATGCTCCAGCCATTATTTACATTGCATGTGCAGTTTCCCACTGCACTGAAGATGGGGTCTTCACTCCATGGTCAGCAGAGTTGGGGAATGTGCTGGCAGCTGCCCTTTCCCCCTCTGTGCCCAAGGGGCTGCTGTTTTTGACAAAGAGCACCCCATCACCCTGGCTGTCCCCCCTCACAGGGCTGTGCGTGCTGGGAGAGTGGCAGAGCGTTGTCTGTGCTCGTTGAAATGCTCGTGGCATCCTGCAGCTCAATCTGCCTGCACCCCCTGCTCCAGTGCCAGGGCAAGGGATGGGTGGGAGAGGGAATGGGCCACAGTGTCAGGGAGGACCAGGTTGGGCTGCTGCAGTTTTGGGCTGTGATTTGGGATGCTCAACTGCTCTGCTTTTAAAAATAAGCCTGTGCTGAAAGCTGGGGGAGAGCACGGAGGCAGCAGGCTGCCAGCAGAATCCTGTTACTGTGCCACAGCCTCCAGGTCTCAGCTACGGGCACAAAAGCCATTTTTGGCAAATCACTGGTGGTAGGAGCTGCCCACTCTGGAAAGGTGAGGCAGCGTGTGTGCTGAAACACAGGCAGGTGTCCATCCCAGAGGTTTGTCCCTCCACGGCACAAGGTGGTGGTCAGTGCCTTTCTGACCCTCTCCCATTTAACCTGTGGCCAGCACCTGTGGGTGGTGGGACCTGAGGCAAACCGCCAAGCTGGGTGACCAAACCTCCTTCTCCTCCTCTTCCTCAGGATGGAGCTGGCCATCCTGTCTTCCCCTTCCTCCAGCAAGGTCAGCTCACCCCTTCTGGAGAAGGTCCTGCTGGAAACAAAGGGCTGCCCATCTCACAGTACCACTCCAGGAGTGCAGTGGAGCCCAGGGCAGTGACCCAGCTCTCACCCCAGCTCCAGGGGATGGATGGGGCCACCCTCAGCCTCATGGGTGCTGGAGGCAGGTAAGTGGCACCCAGTCCCACGCACCCTGTCAAAACCTGGCTGTGCTGCCAGCCTGGAGCAGGGCTGTGGGACATGAGGGGCTGTGGGATCTGGCACACCTCACTCCTGCCCTGCGCCTGCCTTGTCAGGTCTGATCAGGAGGAGGATCAGTCGGCCCTGTTCCTCGCTCTCCAGATTTAATTAACGGGCCTTTCATCTCTACCCTGAAGGAATCTGCTATCTTCTGTCTTCTTAATTAACGTTCATTAAGCAAATCAGAAGAACATTTTCTCCTCTCCACCTCCACAGCTTTTAACCCTTGTGGGGTTCCAGGTCTGTGTTAGGGCAGAAGGTGGCTCCTGGACAGGTCGATGTCATCACAGCCTTGGTCACCACATCTCTGAAGTGCTTGGACCAAATTCCTGGAGCAGTGGGTGAAGTCTCTCCAGGTGCAGAGGACTTCAGGTGAGGTTGGGCTTGTACAGTAAGTGTAGGATGTCTCCTTGGGCTAATTCAACATCTGTATTCAAATACAGGCAAAAAACCATCCAATCATTCACTTGTCGATTCTCTCTGCAGCCAGTATTACTGCCCACCACCCAGCAGGAGCCTGGTGAGGGGATCGTCCAGTCTGGGATACAGCTGGAACCATCTGGGAATGTGCAGTTCCCACTCCAGCTGCAGCATCTCCACTGCTGAGCACAGCAGTGTCACCACCGATTCCCACCAAGCTCTGGCCCTGTGGCCATCACCCCATGCCCAGTGGGCTGTGCTGGAGGAGGAGGTGAGATTGGGATAGTCATCAGCTCTGCCTGAATCCTAGTGCATCCTGAGCCCTGGTTGTGTGGTCTCATCACTCTCTAACGTGGACCCCTCTGCAACAGGGGCAGGGAAATCACCTTGTGGATGTGTGTTACATCCCAAGGAGGAGGAGGCAAACCCATGACACAAAAGATTTGGTTAGAGCATGGTGTTAATAGTGCCAAGGTCACAGGTTCAATCCCCATATGGGTCATTCACTTAAGAGTTGGGCTCAATGATCCTTTTGGGTCCCTTCCAACTCAGAATATTTTATGATTCTATCTCCTGCCCAGAGGTTACAGCCTCAGTGCCAAGGGGAAAGCAAAACACCTGGAAAACCTCATCTCTGCAGGATGCAAATCCCCTTAAAACTGGTGGTGGAAATGCACGGGGCAATTATTGAGCTGAAAACCCTTCTCTTTCTCCCTGGAGGCAGACAGTGGGTTTGCCACTGGCTGCCCACTCCCAGGCAGCTGCTGCACAGCTCCTCCATGCTGGGAAATTCACCCTTCCCAACGGAGCTGGCTCTGGCTGTCAGAGCCTGGGTCAATATATGATAATGGGGCTTTGAAACGGCGCTGCTGCGGGAGCCGCTGCCCAGGACTCTGATTCACAGCTCCCCTCTGGTGCTTTCTCCCGCAGTGTGTACGGGCAAGGAGAATAAAATAAATAAGAGTAGAAGGGAAGGGGAAGAAGGGAGCTTAAATTATAAATGAGGACTAAGTTTCCAGGGCCCCTGTGGGCAGCTCAGTGAAGCGGTGTGGGGGTCAGAGGCAGAGTTCCCTTGTGCATCCCACTTTTGCAAACATAGTCCTGTGGGGTGGGGGTCAGGGTTTGCCCAGGGGCGTGGCACCATGCCAGGCTGCCTCTCTCCCTGTTTGCCGTCACCCTCCTGCCCCCATCGGTCAAATCTGGGGGATGCCATGGTCCCCAGAGGGATTTCCCTGGCACAGACTATAATTAGCATTAGCTGAGAGCTGCTAATGAGGTCTGGTGATGATCTGGTTTTGCCACCCCATGGAGATGCCTCCACAGGAATGTGCCCTCGCTCGGGTCCAGGGGACTGGGCTGGCTCATGGCAACAGGCAGGGATGGGACCCCTACTCGAGGGTGCTGGTGTGGAGGTGTTGGGGGTGTCACAGACCCACAACTCAGCCAGGCTGGTGTGAGTGGGAAGGCAGTCAATGCCCCATAAATCAGTCTGGGGGAGAAGAGGGTGCTGAATCCTTTCAAAGCCTTTCCCTTATCCCCTCTTGATTTTGGGGCTGTAAGAAAAGTGGTGACCCCCACCAACTTAAGGAAAAAGCCTCATGTGAGGTATGTACCACCACAAGCTCATTCCCGGGGCTGAGAAATGGAGGAGCTCAGCTCCATCCACGCAACTGAAGATGCAAATCCCCAATCCACAAAGCAAACGAGATGCTTTGGAGATGGAGCACTGGGTAGTCCCATCCCCACGGCCTGGGGACTGGGATGGCCTGCGAGGATCCCAAACTCCGCAGCTCTGGCTCACATACGAATATTTCGACACTCCCAGCAGCTTCCACAAGATGGACCTCGGAGCGAGAGGAGGTGCCGGGTAGGGGGACCCGTCCCATCCCATCCCACCCCGTCCCGTCCCGTCCCGTCCCATCCCGTCCCGCCTGCTGCCGCCCTGCCATCCAGAGGAGGCTCAGAGTCCAGCCAGGAGAGCCCCGGCATGGCACGGCCTCCCGGGCTCTGCCTGCTGGCCCTGCTGGGGCTGGGGCTGGGGCTGGGGGCGGGGGGCTCGTCCCCCTGCTGGGACCCCCGGGGGCAGCCCCGCCGCTGCATGCCCGTCTTCGAGAACGCCGCCTTCGGCCGGGCCGCCCAGGCCACCAACACGTGCGGGTCGCCCCCGGAGGACTATTGCCTGCACATGGGCGCCCACCACGCCAGCGCACTGTGCCACCGCTGCGATGCCAGCGACCCCCGGAGCCACCACAACGCCTCCTTCCTCACCGACTTCCACAGCCAGGAGGAGAGCACCTGGTGGCAAAGCCAGTCCATGGCCTTTGGCATCCAGTACCCCAACTCCGTCAACATCACCCTGCACCTGGGTAAGTGCCAGCAGGACCCCTGGCGGTGTCGATGGAGGGCTCCGGCTGTGGATGCATGGAGATCAGGGTGCAGAGATGGGGGGTGGATGCCCTGAATCCTGTAGCTCTTGCTGCCAGTGCTGGATTAAGGACAGGATCCTCCCCAGGGCTTTTTAGGGGGTGTATGGAGCGAGCTGCCCTCTGCCAAGCCCTGAAAGCACTCGGGGAGGGTCTGCCCTGTCCATCAGCCGAGCCCCAGGATGCCAGAAGCTGTGCGTGTTTGTGCTTCCCAGGCAGCCATGCCCGGAGTGCCCGCTCTCCCCTTCACCCCAGGGTGCTTTTTACTGATTTTGGAAGCCTGCAGAGCAGGAGACAGATGGTTCCTACCCTGGGGAGATCCTTGCCCGGGGAGGGTGACTACCGTGGGTGCCAAGCCCCTCCTGTTTCACCCCCGTGCGTTGCTCAGGGTGCCTGGGATGTCTCGGGGTGCAGAGCTCCAGACACACCGTGCAACCCCGGTAGGTTTCCCCAGCTGGCATCCGACCCTCCGTGTTTTAAATACTGTGCAAGCCGCCCACTTGGAGGGTGCTTAAACCCAAGGGGCATGCCTGGCATTTTAAAAAGGTTTTATAACATTTTCCTGCCATCTAAACTCTCCTGGCTGTTGGCCAGCGCTGTAAAATCTTCATTCTCTGCAGTCTCCTGCCATCTGCATGCCGAAGGCGGGTAGTGGAGGGGCTGCGGCTGGAGCTGGTGAGGGGACAGCCGAGCGTGGCGAGGAGACAGCTGTGTGTCGGTGTGGCACGGAGCCGTGCTGGTGGGACCCAGCGGGGTCGGGGTGACGGTGGAGGGTCTGTGTCTGCCCCGGCAGTGACGCGGGAGCTGCCAGGCTGGGTGGAGGTCGCTGCTTTCCCAGCCCCCTGCCAGCGGGCGGACATCTGGTCCTGTCCCCGGCCTGGGGCAGGGCTCCCCGCCGGGCATGAGGAGCGGTGCCGGAGGAGCCTGCCAGCCTCGCTCCCTGCTCCTGCCAGCCCTGACAGAGGGGATTTGCCGGCCTCTTGTCCACCTAACGCGGGCTGTCAGATTGTCCCGAATCCGTTCGTGTGTGACCCGGGGCACAGACCACCCGAATGCAGCCCGTGTGGCTGAGCCAGCTGCCGCCGGGCGACTTTGTGGCCACCAGTCCCAGCTCGGCATAGCGACATGTGCGGGCTCTGCAAGCCCCGAGGCTTCCTTCCCAGTCTCTGTCCTTCTTCCAGCCCTTCCCTGGCTCCTCTGTGGTCCCTCTTGGACCCCATACTCGGGCTTCCTGTGGAGTCCAGTCCCTGTGGCCGCCCTGCTGTGTCTGTCTCTGTTAACACAGCCAAGGCTATAGCATTGCACTGAGCTCATCTTCCAGTCTGTCCCTATAGCCCTTCGTGAGCTGGAGCATCCTCTGCAGTTTTGTACCCTTCTTCCTGCATGGCTCCTGTATCTTGCCATGCTGAAAAGTACCATTTTGGTGCTTGGCACATCATTGTCTGACCTTTCCCACAGCTGCTCAGCCCTGCTCTTGTCCCAGCCACAGACTTTTTTATTGCTGCCTCAGTGCTTTCACTTGGGTTAAGCAGGAAAAGCCCAACTGGCCCCTGCAGTCCCCTGGAATGCAGCCTGGGCTGAGTCCTTGCTCCTAAGCTCCACTGAGTTAATTGGGGATTTCAGCCCAGGTACTGTGTCCCCCCAGCCTGCCCGTCTTGTGCAGTCACACCTCTTGTGTGTTCTCCAGCGTGGTTACCTGGGGAGCTTATTAAATAAGACATGGGATGACTTGGACAAGACCCGTGTTTACCTGTGTGTTGTTGATTGGCGTTAATTAGATTATGCTCCTTTAAATCTCTCCTCCCC
>VZRV01008784.1:915173-1006167 GCA_013398115.1 Falcunculus frontatus
CCGACTTCCACAGCCAGGAGGAGAGCACCTGGTGGCAAAGCCAGTCCATGGCCTTTGGCATCCAGTACCCCAACTCCGTCAACATCACCCTGCACCTGGGTAAGTGCCAGCAGGACCCCTGGCGGTGTCGATGGAGGGCTCCGGCTGTGGATGCATGGAGATCAGGGTGCAGAGATGGGGGGTGGATGCCCTGAATCCTGTAGCTCTTGCTGCCAGTGCTGGATTAAGGACAGGATCCTCCCCAGGGCTTTTTAGGGGGTGTATGGAGCGAGCTGCCCTCTGCCAAGCCCTGAAAGCACTCGGGGAGGGTCTGCCCTGTCCATCAGCCGAGCCCCAGGATGCCAGAAGCTGTGCGTGTTTGTGCTTCCCAGGCAGCCATGCCCGGAGTGCCCGCTCTCCCCTTCACCCCAGGGTGCTTTTTACTGATTTTGGAAGCCTGCAGAGCAGGAGACAGATGGTTCCTACCCTGGGGAGATCCTTGCCCGGGGAGGGTGACTACCGTGGGTGCCAAGCCCCTCCTGTTTCACCCCCGTGCGTTGCTCAGGGTGCCTGGGATGTCTCGGGGTGCAGAGCTCCAGACACACCGTGCAACCCCGGTAGGTTTCCCCAGCTGGCATCCGACCCTCCGTGTTTTAAATACTGTGCAAGCCGCCCACTTGGAGGGTGCTTAAACCCAAGGGGCATGCCTGGCATTTTAAAAAGGTTTTATAACATTTTCCTGCCATCTAAACTCTCCTGGCTGTTGGCCAGCGCTGTAAAATCTTCATTCTCTGCAGTCTCCTGCCATCTGCATGCCGAAGGCGGGTAGTGGAGGGGCTGCGGCTGGAGCTGGTGAGGGGACAGCCGAGCGTGGCGAGGAGACAGCTGTGTGTCGGTGTGGCACGGAGCCGTGCTGGTGGGACCCAGCGGGGTCGGGGTGACGGTGGAGGGTCTGTGTCTGCCCCGGCAGTGACGCGGGAGCTGCCAGGCTGGGTGGAGGTCGCTGCTTTCCCAGCCCCCTGCCAGCGGGCGGACATCTGGTCCTGTCCCCGGCCTGGGGCAGGGCTCCCCGCCGGGCATGAGGAGCGGTGCCGGAGGAGCCTGCCAGCCTCGCTCCCTGCTCCTGCCAGCCCTGACAGAGGGGATTTGCCGGCCTCTTGTCCACCTAACGCGGGCTGTCAGATTGTCCCGAATCCGTTCGTGTGTGACCCGGGGCACAGACCACCCGAATGCAGCCCGTGTGGCTGAGCCAGCTGCCGCCGGGCGACTTTGTGGCCACCAGTCCCAGCTCGGCATAGCGACATGTGCGGGCTCTGCAAGCCCCGAGGCTTCCTTCCCAGTCTCTGTCCTTCTTCCAGCCCTTCCCTGGCTCCTCTGTGGTCCCTCTTGGACCCCATACTCGGGCTTCCTGTGGAGTCCAGTCCCTGTGGCCGCCCTGCTGTGTCTGTCTCTGTTAACACAGCCAAGGCTATAGCATTGCACTGAGCTCATCTTCCAGTCTGTCCCTATAGCCCTTCGTGAGCTGGAGCATCCTCTGCAGTTTTGTACCCTTCTTCCTGCATGGCTCCTGTATCTTGCCATGCTGAAAAGTACCATTTTGGTGCTTGGCACATCATTGTCTGACCTTTCCCACAGCTGCTCAGCCCTGCTCTTGTCCCAGCCACAGACTTTTTTATTGCTGCCTCAGTGCTTTCACTTGGGTTAAGCAGGAAAAGCCCAACTGGCCCCTGCAGTCCCCTGGAATGCAGCCTGGGCTGAGTCCTTGCTCCTAAGCTCCACTGAGTTAATTGGGGATTTCAGCCCAGGTACTGTGTCCCCCCAGCCTGCCCGTCTTGTGCAGTCACACCTCTTGTGTGTTCTCCAGCGTGGTTACCTGGGGAGCTTATTAAATAAGACATGGGATGACTTGGACAAGACCCGTGTTTACCTGTGTGTTGTTGATTGGCGTTAATTAGATTATGCTCCTTTAAATCTCTCCTCCCCATGAGGTTCCAGCCATGCTGTTATGGTGCTTTGGGCTTGCAGCTGGTCGATCATCCCAAGTGTCCACAGCTCTTGCATTTGCCCTGTCAGACGTCAGGAAGGAACCCAAAATATCTGCAGCTTGCAAAGGCAACAGACACCAGGGCTCCTCAGGAAGCAATCTGAATGCCAATGGCTCATTTTGGAGTGTCTAGATCAGGCAGTATCTGTATCTGTGACTCTGGCTCTGATTTTCCTGTGGGATGAGAGCCCGAGGCTGAGGTTTGGCGAGGCTAGAGATGACAGGACATGTAGGTGACATGACTGTCCCACATGCTCCTTTTCTCTTCTCCAAGATTCTCTTCTTGGAGCCTCAGAGCAGTACAAGCTGCAGTTTGGGCTCTGGGGGAGGCAGGTGCACACTTTGTTCTGGTGACAGCACAACTGGGAGAGCACCCAGGGGTCTTGGTGCTGCCTGTGCACCCTTCCCAGCATCACTGGCCTGCAGCACATCTTGCTTTGGGACATGTCACACCTGAGCAGCAAAGAGGAGACAACCAGCCTGGGTTATTTTCTGGATTTTTTTTTCTTGAGGAGAAATTGGCTGATTAAAAAGCCTGTCTGGGAAAATCACATGCTCCCTCATGAAAACTCCTCAGAAAAGTGAATCTCCTCCATCCTAGCTGGAGGCACCAAAATGGGGCTCCCCCAGCCTGGCCGTCCCCTCCCCTCGCGCGGGGCCGCTTGGGGCAGGGGCGGTTTATTGACACAGCACTGCATTCCCTTCCTCTCCCAGAGGAAACTGCTCCGGGAGGTGACGGCCCCGACCTCGCTGTTTTGGTAGACATCCCCCTCGGGACCGCGCTGTCTGGGAACTGGTGCCTGCCAGGCGTCCCCCCTGCACGGGGTGCAGGACAGGGGCACCCCTGCTGTCACCAGCCCGGAGCGGTCCCAGAGGGAAGGGAGAGGCACAAGCCGAGGGTTGGACAGCCCAGCTGCAGCCCCTTCTTGGCCCTCGTCACCTCCGGGTGGGCTGGGAGTGGGTCTGTCCTCCTCTCCAGGCGCTCTGCCGGGCGCTTCCCGCATCCCTGATGGGATGCAGCTGCTTTTCCCAGCGCTGGTAGCCGGCTGCCTCGGCTCCCCCGCAGCAAAGTCGCAGCACATACGCGACAGTATTCATATGGGCCCAATTAAAGGCTTGTTTTGCTAGTCCCAGAATAACCCCTCTAACATTCCCAACTCATTATCTTTTCAAATAAAGCCAAAACCTTGCAGCTAATTGTTTTGTGCTGTCAGGAGTGGTGCTGTTATGGAGCAATCCAGGCTTTGAGCTGGTCCTTCATCTCTGGCAATTAAGTGGGTCTGATGTTCACTTTGGTGTTTTCTCTTTTCCTTTCTGCTAATTCTTTCAAGCTCTTTCAGAGCTCGCCGGACGCCCCAGGGATTGGTGGCCTCTCTTTGTCTTCATCCCGGCAAAGATGGAAATGATGCCGGGTCCTGGCATGCAGCTCCCTGGGAAGGGATTGGCCTTGACCCTTTCCAACTCTCCACCCCTGCAGCACCACTGCCCTGGGGATGCTCTCTATGCTGTGGGCCTAACTCTCCCCCACAGCTGCTGGATAGAGCCTGGATTTGGAACTGCTGTTTGCCCGTGCAATCCACCCAGCGCACCCACACAAGGGGTGGGAGCTGCACTGGGGCGAGTTGAGATCTGGACAAGGCTTGGGCTGCACCAAGGAGGATCTGGTTAAGGGCATCTGGGTGGTGATTTCTCTGTTTTTAGTTGTGCTGGGTGCCACAGGATGCTGCTGGGATAATTCAGGCTGCGGTGCCCATCGGGTGGTGGGCAGAGGGTCACAGCATGGTGGGTCTGTCCCCAGGCAAAGCCTACGAGATCACCTATGTGCGGCTGAAGTTCCACACCAGCCGCCCTGAGAGCTTCGCCATCTACAAGCGCAGCCACGCCGAGGGACCCTGGGTGCCCTTCCAGTTCTACAGCGCATCCTGCCAGAAGACCTACGGGAAGCGGCCGCGACAGTACCTGCGGCCGGGCGAGGACGAGCAGGTGGCCTTCTGCAGTGATGAGTTCAGTGACATCTCCCCACTGAGTGGGGGCAACGTTGCCTTCTCCACCCTGGAGGGACGGCCCAGCGCCTACAATTTTGATGGAAACCCCGCGCTGCAGGTGCCACCAGAGTGGGAGGGAGGGTGGTGCATAGACCCTTGGGAGCAAGGGCATTATTACACCCATCTGGGTAAAAGCGCTGGTGATGCACTGCATTCCTGCTTGAAAAGGTGCAGGATGTGTCCCAGCTGGGGTGGGAGCTGGTGCCCCAGACCTCTCCACCAAGGTGCCTTCCCCATGTCCCCTGCAGGAGTGGGTGACAGTCACTGACCTGCTCATCTCCTTGAACCGGCTCAATACATTTGGGGATGACATCTTCAAGGACCCCAGGGTGCTGCAGTCATACTACTATGCCATATCCGACTTCTCCGTTGGTGGCAGGTGAGGGGCAGCCAGGCAGAAGTATGGAGACCTTCTTGAGGCTGTAGGACTAGGGCAGTTGCTCCCCACCTCAGCCTTGCCTGAATTGTGATTTTGGGGCAAACTGCTCAGATGTGGCTTCCTCCATGTGTAAACTGGAGCTGGAAGTGCAGAGATGGGTGATTGAACCTGGACCCCTCCCAGCTGTGCAGAAAGGTTGTCTTTTCCCCACTAGCCCACTCCATGTGCCACCAGCTATATTTGCTTTGTTCCCTCCCAGCCCAATGGCTTTTAATGACACTAGAGCTCATGTTGCTCCTCCTGCGACCCTGCTGGTCCCTGGGCACTGTAAAAGGGGAGTCCTGGGGTTCTGGTGGAAAGATGACCTGAAGATGCAGAGGCTGGTGGAGGAGTTTGGAGTCAGCATGGCCACAGGCAGAGAAGCTTGAACAGCTGCCAGCAGGAAAGGGCAGCAGATGTGGGATAGAGATGCAGGTGGCACCCACTTGGTGTTGCCCATGGGCTGTGCTGCACATGTCCTTCTGCAGCTGGGAGAAGTGGAAAATTTCCCCATCCCTGAGAACGCTGTCTGCCCCAGGCAGCGGGGCTGGGACAGCTCCCAGCCGGCCGGCAGACCTGTAGCTGTTGTCCCACCTCCGGGGTCAGCAGCTGGAGCTGGTTAGCACGGGCCACCCTCGGCGTGTGACCTCCCGACTGGCCAAACTGGGAGCGCCTCGGGAACACGATGCGCGGCCTCAAGGCCGGCACGGCCCGAGCTGCTTTCACCCCACAGCCAGCCCAGTAGCAGGGTCACACACTGCATAGCCTGGGCACCGTCCCCCCGCTGCTGCTGCCCACACCGGTGCTCAGAGCGGCTCCCCCGCGCCGGGGTCTCGCCGCAGGTGCAAATGCAATGGCCACGCCAGCGAGTGCGCGCCGGACGAGGCCGGGCAGCTGGTCTGTGTGTGCCAGCACCACACGGCCGGCACCGACTGCGACCGCTGCCAGCCCTTCTACCAGGACCGGCCCTGGGCGCGCGGCACGGCCGAGACTGCCAATGAGTGCCTCCGTGAGTATCCCCCGGGCCGGCTCCGTGGCCACAGCAGTGGCTGGCCCTGACGGGCTGCGCTGGCGCTGCATCAGCTCACGTGGCACCTCCTGCCCTTCCTACACCCGCTCCATTTTGGGAGGGAGGATTTGTATCCTGGGGCTCCCCTTCACAGCACCCCGAGTAGTTCGCATTCCCTTTACCCCACGAGTGCAGCCATCTGCTCCGTGCACGGTGCTGCACCCACCTCTGCTTCCGAGGGCACAGGCATTGCCGAAGGCTCTCGCTGCTGAGCCAAGGGGTCCCCCTGGCCCATCCGACCCCACAGGAGGTTGCCATAACCTCCAGTGCCCGCCAGGTCCTGACTCGTCCTCCTGCCTCTCCCCCAGCCTGCAACTGCAGCGGCCGCTCCGAGGAGTGCTTCTACGACCGGGAGCTGTTCCGGCGCAGCGGGCACGGGGGACACTGCCGCAACTGCCGCGACAACACGGCCGGGCCCCACTGCGAGAGCTGCAGGCAAAACTACTACCGCTGGGAGCCGCAGGGAGCCTGCCAGCCCTGCCACTGCCACCCCGCAGGTGCGTGGGGCTGTTCCCGGCCGGACTCCGGCTGCAAAACTACTGCACCAGCTGGAGTTTGCTGGGAGGGATGGTTTTGGTGGGTTCTCTCTTGCTCGAGGTTTCCCCATCTTCCCCGTCCTGTGTCTCTCCCCGGCTGGGGTTGAGCCTCAGGGCTGGCCGGGGTCCCCACAGGCTCCCTGCAGCCCCAGTGCGACAACTCGGGGACTTGCCTCTGCAAAGCCAACGTGACGGGCTGGAAGTGTGAGCGCTGCAAGGACGGCTACCACAGCCTGAGCGAAGGTGGCTGCAGGTGAGGAGGAACCTGGCCTTGGGCAGGAGCAGCGGGATGGGACCGGGGCTCACCTCCTGCCTTCATCTCACCCCATCCAGACCCTGCACCTGTGACCCAGCAGGCAGCGTGGGCACCTGCGACCCCAACACGGGGCACTGCACCTGCAAGGAGAGGGTAGAGGGGCACTTGTGCAACAGGTAAGCACCGTGGCCCTGGCATGGGGACCAGGAGCACTGTCCCTTTCCAGTCTTGGAGCAATGCTAGGACTTGGTGGCAAGGCTGTGGGGCTGCATTCCTCCGGACCTCTGGGACAGGGCTCACAAGGAGCTGTCACTAGTGTCCTACAGGGGCACTGTCGTGGTTCCCTGCGGCTCTGCCTGCCCTGTGCCACATACTCGTGTTTTCTCCCTGTGCCCAGGTGCCAGCCGGGCTGGTTTAACCTGCAGCCCCACAACCCCATCGGCTGCACCAGCTGCTTCTGCTACGGCCACTCCAGCGCCTGCAGGGCGGCAGAGGGCTACGAAGAGACTCACATCCGCTCCGACTTCAGCCAAGGTACTGCCCCTCCCCCGGCGCCGGGTGAAACGGAGGGCACAGCTCTGCCAACTCCAGCCAAAAAAGATTGGGAAGGACGTGACTGAGTGTCCCTCTTTGGGGCTGAGCATCCCCCTTTAGAGCTAACTGGTGGTGATGGGTGGAGAGGGTTTTCTGTGGCTTGCCCCTATTTTACTGTTAAACCTCTGCTTTTGCCCCAGCTCCACGGAGACAGGCTCTCCGTGACTTCCTGTGGCATCCCTCCATGCCAACCTGCTCCTGGGGCTGTGCATGGCTCAGGGAGGGCTGTGGAGCCAGGCATGGACATTCCACCACACTAGGGACTCCAGGAGCACTAAAAATCAGCCCAGAAATATATAAAATAATAGGATGGAGCCTGCTGGGAACTTTCCCGATTATTCCCACCTCTCCCCATCCTCGGCTGGGATGTGACAGTGAGGCTGGGTGAGCGGGGTGGGGTGCATTTGCTCGGCTGCTGGCGGGGCTGCGCTGGCAGCGCTGGATGCGTGCGGGATGCTCGGGGAAACCCTGCCATCTGCCGCGCATCCCGGCGTGTGCAGCCCCGCCGCGGGAACACCGCAGCCCCCGCCCACCGCGACCCGCAGGGACGGGCACCCACGGCAGGCACCCCGCTCTGCCTCGCCTGTTCCCACATGGATACGAACGCGCCAGGCACGGGAGGATCCTAATTGCTATTGAACCGCGCTGCCAATTGCTGTGCTGCTGGAATGTCTTCCGCAGCCTTGAAACTGAGCCAGGCATTAAACCGAGTCTTTTTTTCCACCCTTCACATAGCCAATTTGGGGCTGCTCCTTTGGGGACTGGTTTGGCAAACTGAGCTGAGATGCAACCACGGCACCCTCCTAAAGCCCCGCTCCCCAAAACACTCCCCAGTCCACAGTGGAGGTGGACCAGATGGAATTTTCTTATACTGTGTGAAAGAGTCCAAATTGGGGATGATTTGATAACAGAGCACAGCCCACTTGAGAGATTTCCAAATGTTTGTCCTGCAGGGCTGGAAGAAATAACGAATCCTGGGGAGTGGGGGGGAGTTTAACTGGTTTCTTAAGGAAACCGACTTAATGCAATTATGCTGCGTCTCTTCTGGGCTTCTCCAGCCTCTCTCCTCAGGCTTCCTGTGCTTGCCAGCCCACATTAATGTTGGAATGGCAGCACAGGCAGGGGGGCAAAAGTTTAAAGATAATAATTTCCTCCAAATCTAAGAAAATAAACAGATAAGGGGTGGTTAAGGCCACCCTCCAGTGCATGAGACCACAGAGCCCAAGTGGAGCAGGGTGTTACAAAGTGCTGGCCCCTTCCAAGACTCGAGAGAGTGTTGGTAGCAGGGACAGAGCCCCTGAAAGCAGTACCCTGCTGGTGCTGTGCTGGTGGGAACTCTCTGCTCCTTTAGCTGTACACTGTCACTGTGTGCTGTCACACAGGGCTGGAGGGCTGGGCTGCCACAGCTCCAGGCACCACGGACCTGCCTCTGCGCTGGGCTGGAGGGAAGATCATCACCGAGTGGGATGGAGAGGAGCTAGTGGATTTCCTTGCACCAGGTATTGTGTGTGCTGGGTCCCTGGGGGGCTGCTCTGCTGTGAGGACCCCCTGGTGCTCTTGTCCCACTGCTACAGTGGTGCAGGAGGCACTGGGCTCCATTCCAGAGCAGAGCATGTTTCTATAGCAGAAGACAGTGGAGGGGTATTGGAACAGTGGACCAGGATGCCAGGAGGGCAGGTTGGAGCTGGCACCACTCTAGGAGGGTGACTGTAGCTCGTGATGATGCTCATGAGAATAGGACTGCACTGGCAGAGCTGGTGCCTCCATGTCCTACAGGCTTTGCTCCTCTCTCCCCTCTCAGAGAAGTTTCTGCAGAACCAGCGCCTCAGTTACGGGCAGCTCCTGTCCCTGCTGCTGGGAGTGGAGGAGAACAGGACAAGAACAGAAACCGGGGTGCCCCCGCTCCAGGTCCAGCTGGTGTTGGAGGGTGAGGGGATGGAAATCACCATGTCCAGCAGCAAGAGCCAGCCCCAGAATGGAAAGCAGTCTGTCACCTTCAGGTACCCACCAAGGCATTTTGGGGAGCCTCAGTGGGGTTTAGGGCACAGTGTCTGATTTGTCTGGGCTGCCCTGGGGTTCAGCCCCATTCTCTGATCCCCTCGGGGATTTAACTGTGCTGTGCCCAGGTCCTGGTCAGGAGCCAAGCTGTGCTGTAGCCCCTGGCTCAGGCTGGCCCTGTCGTGCCTCCCACACTCCCTCTCCAACAGGCTGCATGAGGCAGAGGAGGGTGCGGAGCCTTTGCTGTCGGCCTTCAGCTTCCAGCGCCTGCTCTCCAACCTGACCACCCTCCGCCTCCGTGTGAGCCGCGGCCCCGTGCGAGGTGAGTGGCTCCACAAAACATCCCCATGGGGACCAAACTGGGTTGGGGCTGGAAGCATCAAAGCAGCATCAGGCTCTCGGGTACGAGAGGGATTATAGGGGGTGTTTTGGGGCAGGGGCTGCCTCCTCTCTGTGAACACCCCTGAGCCCTCAGGGAGGTATTTTGAGGTCTCCTGTGCCTGTCTGGAGCGTTTCAGAGCACAGCAGGGGATGCACCATCCCATTCCCACACCGCTCTCCCCTCTCGCAGGCAGGCTGTCCCTGAGCAAGGTCCAGCTCATGTCTGCTCGCCCCGGGCCGGGCACATGGGCAGGCTGGGTGGAGGAGTGCACGTGTCCCATGGGGTACACCGGGCAGTTCTGCCAGTCCTGTGCACCTGGATTCAAGAGGGAGATCCCATTCGGCGGCCCCTTCGTCAGCTGCGTGCCCTGCACCTGCAACCAGCACGGGGACTGTCACCCCCTCACAGGTGTGCACTCCCCAGCCCCTCCACTCACCTGTCCCTCCATGCATGGGTGACAAATCCATGTCTTTGCTTGTTCTGAGGGAAGCTGGAAGCCCTTGGTGAGGTTGTGGTTCCCAAAATCTGCAAGTGGGATTGCTTGAGTGGTTGTAGGGACAGGGTTCATAACTGCAAAGACAGAGATAATTGATGAAGTGCAATAATAATTTATAATTAGAGGAGCATTTTTCATGATACCTTATGAGCCTTAAGGAAGAGAAGGGAAGGGTGCTGGTCCTCAGAGGAGTGGGGGAGCAGGGGTCAGGGCAGCAGAGAGGATTTTGCTAGGCTGAGTCTCACAGGCAACATCACTGCCCGATGAGAGGAGCAGGACTGGGCACAGCTCTGGAATCTGCAAACTGAGGGTGAACTTGAGCAGAGAAACGAGGAAAAAAGCAGGAATACACAGCGGTGCCGGGATTGAGGGAAGACACCAGAGGAGCCAGCTCTTGTCCTGCCAACCCTCGGTGGCTGGTTCTCCTCAGTGGGGAGCAACAATGATGTACGGGCGGGATGGAGGGGCTGGAGGAGGCAGAGTGCTCGGCGAATGCCCCTTCCCTGCCCGCGGAAACACGGCGGCAGCTCTGCAAACCCGCCCTCATCCCGCAGAGCCGGGGCTGGCGCCGCCGACCGCACAATCCCCAGGGATGGGGCCAGGCTTTTGATGTTCCGGCCTGGGCGCTGCCAGCCCGCGCACTTCCGCTAGTTTATTTTTCCACTTCTTCCTGCCACCCGTTTTTTCTTTCTTTTCCATCGTCTGACTCTGCCTGGATGTGGGGAAAATGAAATAACACCCCCTCCTGCGCAGCCTTCCTGGTATGACCCGACCCCACAAAACATGGGGGAAAATCCTCCCCCGACTCTTCTCTCTCGAGTGAAGCAGAGCATCTGCCTGGAGGTGGGGGGTTCCTTGAGCACTCTTCCTCGTCTTCCTCCCTCTCCTCCTCACAGCCGATTTCGGAAGGCTGACTCACCGGCTCGGCTCGCTCCGGAGGAGCTGCTCCCCGGTGGGTGCCGGGCCGGCTGCTTGTGTTTTCCAAGACAGGCTGGAAAGGACGCGCCTCGACGCTGAGAAATGTGTTGTGGATTACGGCAGGCGCCGGCAGCCTCCGCGCGCATCGATGGTGCTGCCTGTGCCAGAGCTGCCGCGTCCCTGCGTCGCTGCGGCCCCGTGTCCTCTCCAAAATCTTCTCCCTTGAGCAAAGACAGGGCAGGGAGGGAAAATATCCCGAGTACTGGTTGGAGATGTGCAACCCCTTGGCTGGAGCTGCACATCCCTCTTGCCGTGCTCAGCGCTGGGCTCTCTATCCCTCCCGCCGTCCCTGCTGTTACTCGGGGTTGGGTTTTCGCAGACCCTCAGCTCCGTTTTCCTCCCCGCAGGGCACTGCCAGTGCTTGCACAATACAGAGGGTCCCTCCTGCGAGCGCTGCAGCCCCGGGTTTTATGGCAACCCCTTCGTAGGGCGCTTTGATGACTGCAAGCCCTGCCCCTGCCCCGGCCGATCGCCCTGCACCGAGGTGCCCAGCACTGGGGAGGTGGTCTGCACCCACTGCCCCCCGGGGCAGAGAGGTGAGGGGGCTGGGCGGGCACAGGGGCTGTGGGCAGCGTCGGCACGGCTGGATCCTCCCCACCTTTTCACTTTCCCCAGGAAAACGCTGTGAACTCTGTGATGATGGGTTTTTCGGGGACCCCCTGGGGCAGAGAGGTCCCGTGCATCCCTGTGAACCCTGCCAGTGTCACGGGAACGTGGATCTCAATGCCGTGGGGAACTGTGACCCCGTGTCTGGCCGATGCCTGCGCTGCCTGTACAACACAATGGGTGATCACTGCGAGAGGTGTCGGCCGGGCTTCTACGGGGATGCGCTGGCTCCCAGCCCTGCTGGGAAGTGTGCACGTACGTACAGCCCCCGGGGACAGCTCACTTGCAGCCAAAATCCTCCCAGCAGTGAAGGCAGAGGGTGGAAGGGGATGCCCAGCAGGTTTAGGGGCTGATGGATGATCCAGGTTACCCCAAAGTGTTCCAGAATGTCCTTTGCCCTCTTGCTCCACGGCCATCCTTCCCCAGAGATACTCTGGCCTGCAGGGGCTGTTTCTCTTGGAGCTCTGGTTGACGGGGGAACGTGGCTCTCTACGTTGTCAGGAGCTCAGCCCCAGTGTCCCATTCCTGCAGTCCTATCCACCAGCCCTGTGTTGGGATTTAAGAGCTATTTTGTCTCCTATAGCTTGTGATTGCAACCCCAATGGCTCAGACCCGAGGCTGGAGGGCTGCGATCCTGGCACAGGCCAGTGCCACTGCCTCCCACACGTGACAGGCAGAGCGTGTGGGCAGTGCCAGCCCGGCTACTATGGCCTGGAGTCCACCGTGGGGTGCAAGAGGTATGTGGGGCACGGCATGGGGCTGCCAGGGGGCAGCAGTGGCTCCATGTTCCCAGCTCTGGTCTCTGCATTGATTGCCTGCTCATGACCCTCCACTTCTCGTGCCAGCTGTGAGTGCCACCCAACAGGGTCGCGAGAGAGCGGGTGCCACGTGCTGACAGGACAGTGCTCCTGCCAACCGGGTGTCACGGGGAAGAAATGTGACCGATGCCAGCATGGCTTCTTTGGCTTCTCTGCCAGGGGCTGCCGAGGTAACGGGGATGGGGACCGCATCTTTGTCCCTAAAGCAGAGCTGGCAGCCACAATGTGACGCCTTTCTGCCACCACTGCAGCCTGCAACTGCTCCCCGCTGGGCTCCGTCACCCCGCAGTGCCACGAGAACAGCACCTGCCTCTGCCACCCCGGCTTTGTGGGCTACAAGTGTGACCGGTGCCAGGCCAACTTCTTCCTCGACCCTCTGAGCTCCCGCTGCCAGCAGTGTCCTGAGTGCTATGGGCTGGTGAAGGATGAGGTACAGCCCGTGCAGAGCTGAGGCAGGCACAGCACCCCACCCCTGCACCACCTCGCTGCCCCGCATGTCCCCCCGTGTGTTGCCCACAGGCTGACCGGCTGAAGGCCAGGCTGCAGGAGATGGAGGAATGGCTGCAGAAACCAGGCTGTGACACCCACCCTGGCCAGTCTGCCATGCTGGGAGATGCACCCCGGGGAGATGGGCTGCCCAGCCCACACCTCCTGAGAGGTATGGGGCACTCTCCTTCCTTCCACTCATTTCACCCTTCTGGGGACCCTCTGCTCCCTCAGGGTGCTGTGACAGGCTGGGTGGGTGCAAGGAGGTTCCAGGGGAGCGCTGGGCTCAGTGTGGGTGATGGGGTGACCTGGGGGAAGGGCAGTGGAGGGGACATGCCTTTTTGGGAAGACAGAGCACTGCAGGGATGCTCGCACCCCTGAGGTCTTGGAGCAGGCAGTGATGGGCATTATTGGGGGCTGAGCACCAACGCATGGGTGCCCTTTGGGTGCTGAATTCCTGAGTCCCTCCTGAGCACCCAGAGGGTCTGTATTCCCCTTTCATTAGTAGGTGCGAGGCAGGGGCTGGGGCATGGGGCAGCCCCACAGGGAATCAGGGAGCCCTGAGCAACCCCAATGGGCAACGAGCTGCTTGTGCTGCCCACAGGTGCCTGGGCCACCCTCTTGGTACGGGTGGGGCAGCTGGCAGGGGCACTGAACATTGCTCAAGGCCGTCTCACCAATGCCAGCCGGGCCACCAGCTGCTCTGATCACGGACCCCCCAAGACCTGCACCCTGCTGTTCGAGATCGGAGCTGTGCTGCAGTCAGCACAGCAGGAGATCCTGCATGCTGCAGACACCCTGGCTACCACGGTGAGGGCTCTCAGCAGCCCTGGGCTCCTGAGGGGTCTGGTGGCAATCCTGAGGGGCCATGGGATGTGTCCCCCAGCACTGTTGGGGGGAGATGTGGCCAGCAGAGTGAGTGAGCGGAAAAGCCTGGGGTCGATGTGGGTATAGCCCTCCTTGTCGCTAGTGAAGAGGAGCTATTTTCCTTGCTCCAGCCCTTAGGGAGGTTCTTGGTGGTGTTGGGCTGGCAGGGTCCAGGGGTGCTTGCTCCCTGCCGGGGTCTCAGTGCTGCTGTTTGCATTCCAAGGAGATTCCCCAGGAAATCCCACAGGGGCCCACAAACTGGAGCCACTGGGCACTGGAGGCTCAGGCTCTGTCCAAGAGGTAAGACTTGAACAGGCAGAGGAGGCTGCCAGCCCAGCCAGGGGTGCAGGGGGGTCACTCCTTTGCCAGGAGGCCAGTCCTGATATCCTCTCTTGGATGTCCTTGTCCCTGCAGCCACAAGGACTCTATGGCACAGGTGGAGGCAGTGGTCAGGAGAGCACTGCGTGCCTCCAACGCCAGCTCCAAGTTCCTGCGGAACCTGCTGGAGGGGAATGCGACGCGAGATGCACAGCGTGAGCTGGAGGCCGGGTGAGGGGCTGGCAGCAAGGAGGGCTGGCAGGGCACCACTGCCCCTTTCCTCTCGCAAGGTCCCTGTTACAGGACTCGGTCATGGGGATTTGGCACCTGCCCAACAGGCATGTGCTGAGCACCTTCAAACTCATTGAACCACAGGGCTGTAAAGCAGAGGGACAGGGCACTGCATGCTGGGGGGGTTTCAGGAAAAGCCCCCAGAATTTCCTGCTACTTCCATGTCCAGGGCCAGGCCTCAAGTCATCCTCTCCATCCTTCAAGGGACCAGAGGGCCCTGGCCAACAGCAGTGTCCTGTCCCCGTAGGTATGAGGAAATCCAGCGGGCGCAGGAGGAGCTGGGTGCTAGCATGGCAGAGGTGGCAGAGGAGGCCAGGAGAGCCTTGACAGCCGTGGAACAGGCACATGCTGACCTGGCCAAGAGACTTTTGCAGGTGGCTGCTCTGGGGCAGGTGAGTAGCACCTAAGTTACAGCTCCTGCTGGTGTCCCTACCTCCTGCTTTACCACTGCTGCCTCCCAAGCTAAGAGATGATCTCATTGGCATTCCTGACCTTGCAACAGGTGCTGCCAATGCAGACTGGAGATCTGGCACAAGACCTGGCAGTGCTGGAGCAGGCAGCAGCAGCCCAGGAGCCATTGGCTCAGCAGGCTGTGCAGGCATCCCGCACACTGGCAGCGGGATTGCACCTGGAGCTGCAGAGGACTCGTGGCTTCGAGCGGGTAATTGCTGCTCACCTGAATGGGGAGCCCCATCCCTGCTGCTCCAGTGCCTGGAGGGACCATGCCTGCAGCCAGGGAGCTGGGAGAGGATGTTTTGGGAGACATCTTCCCTTGGGCTCCCAGATGTTCCTAGGAGCTCGCCTGCCAAACAGGAGCAGGATGAGTCCCCCATTCCCCAGCTGGGTGCAGCTCCTCACCCACTCCCCAGCCTCACTCCTCCTCTCCTCTCCCAGCTGCAGGACCAGGCTGACTCTGCCCGTGACACGGCCACTATGGCTGTCTCTCGAGGAAAAGCTGTGCTCTCCGATGCAGAGTCCCTCCTGGCCAGCTTGGAAGGTAAAAGACACCAGTCAGAGCATCTCCAGCCACAACTTGGCCCTCACTGGGTGACAAGGGGAGAAGTGGATAGTTTGGTGATGCCCAAGTTGTTCCCATAGGCATGAAGAAGGTGCTGGGGCATCGGAAGGCTCAGGCTGCCCTGAGGAGGAGGATGGCCACTGTGCAGAACAGAGTGATGGTGGATGCTCAGAGGAAGATTAAACAAGCAAAGAAGACACTGGAAAACTCCCTGTCCATTTCCACCGCAGCCCAGAGGACAGCTGAGGAGGCTGAGCAAGTCTCTGAGGAGGGCACCGAGGTCTGAGCTGAGGGATGTGGGCTGGAGCTGCTGGGCATGGCCAGGCTGGCAGCCATCACCTACAGAGGCCGGGCTGCTGCAGGCAGGGCTGGGTGTCCCCAGGTGACTTTTCCCATCTCCTTCCCTTTTCAGAGGGCACGGGCTGTGCTGCAGGAGAGCAAACAGGCCCTCAAACACGCCAGCCAGCTCGCCACACGTGCCAATGGGACCCGGTGGGAGCTGTCCCGGCAGGAGCACATGGCTGAGAAGCTCAGGGGGGACCTGGAGGAAGCACATCAGGTCAGTTGGGTCCCCTTGGGCAGGTTGTGTCTTCCAGAGCCTGGAAGCAGCTTTGCCCACAGCCTGAAGCATAGGGAAAAACCTGGCTTGTGAGCTCCAGAGTAGGGACAATGCCTTGGGGATGTTCCTGGGATCTTCTCTATTAGCTGAGGGTCAGTGGTGTCCCTGATCTGGGTGTCTGTCTCTGTTGGAAGGTGGGATCAGAGGTGAGTGAGATGGCAAAAAGTCTCCAGGAAGCCCGGGGCTCGCTCATGTCAGACATCGAGACCCTGAACGACCTGCTGAACAGCCTAGGTGAGACCTGGGGGGAAATGAGGTGCAGGTTCCAGGGAAAGGGCTGGGCTCTCGGGGGCCAGGGCTCTCCTGCTCACTGGTACTCCTGCTCGATGGCCATCCAGGCTGAGCTGGGTGCCCTTTGGCTGAGATCACCCGTGGTCTCAGCAAAGCTTCTTTAAGGCTCATGTTTTGAGGAAAACCCTCGTGAAGAATGAATTGGAGCTTGCTGAATGTGTGTGCTCACATCTGGTCTGGGTACACCGATCTCCCTTGGGATCCTCAGGGGGAGCAAGGCTGGCAAAGTCCCTTTGGAGCTGAGGGCTGTGCTAGACTGGGTTTGCTCCTTGTTGCTGGTTGGTCTTGCTCCAGCTCCTCCTGTTTTGATCATCTGGGTATACTTCTGAGTATTTCAGGACTCTTGAATCCAAGAAATTTTGCAAAAGGGTGGAAATCATGATCCATTTGTAAGAGAGAGAAGTGCCCAGGCCCTGCCTGGAGCCAGAGTCCTGTTTGCTTATCTGTGATCAGTGAGAAGCTGCAAAGCCTCCATGCCCTGCTGCACCCACTCCCTATAGCGTGCCTGGTGCCATGAAGGTCATGCAGAACCTCTCCTGTCCAGCTCTCTGCTCTCATCCATGCCCTCTCCCCCCTTGCCCAGGTAACCTGGAGCAGGACACAGAGGTGGATGCAGTGCTGAGTGCTGGGAGGCTGCAGCTGGAGCAGTTGTGGCTGCGCCTGGCCACGCCGGGACCCCTGGCCAGCCAGCTCAGCCGGCTGCAGCAGGAGGCAGCACGGCAGCAGGAGAAGATCCAAGCATTTGAGAGTGACTTGGCTGAGATCCGGGCCGACAAGCAGAACTTGGAGGACATCTTGCGGAGCCTCCCTGAGAGCTGCTCGAAGTGACAGGTCGCTGGCTGCTGCCACATCCCGTCTGTGCCCCCCCTGCACAGGGAATGGCAGAAGGAAGGACACTCTGCATTCACCAGCATTAATCCCTCCCACTGCTCCTCACACTGCCCTCTGTACAGTATCACACCCCAGGTCCTTTTCCACACCCATTCAGGCTCTGCATTCCGAGCACTCTGCAGCATGACTGCAGCCACCACCTCTGTCCTCGGCATGGGGGGACACACACCTACCAGGGAGCACCGATGTTTCTGTGCAGGATCTGGAGCCATCCCAGGGCTGGTCTCTGACTGCAGAGTGAACAAAGAATCCTCACAGATCTCCTCCCTCCCTCCTTTCCCACCGCAGCATGGCGCACTGGGCAGGGACAGTTCACCAAGTCTGTGATGTACCCAAGCTGTACTGCCCGGCAGTTCCTCCTGCCCCAGGAGATAAGAGAGGCTCTCATACACGTGCTGGAAGCTGGTCTGGCTGCACGGCACCCTGCAGTCTCATGCCCACGGGCTGTGGTCACAGAGAGGCAGAGAGGAATCCTGCTGAAGCCAGGCAGAGAGCTGCTCACCAGAGGGCATACAGCTCACCTGCTTCCCAAGAGAAGGGAGTTCACAGCAGGGAGGGCTAAATTAACGAGCAGAAACAAAGCAGAGGCAAAGATGGATCTTCACCCAGCTCCTGGAAGGCAGGTGAGGCATCCTCAGCCTGCTTCAGTATGAGAGGAGCTCGGGTCCTGCTGTTCCCCTGCTCCAGGGTAACACAAGGCCACAGCCAGCTCTGCTTGGCTCACCAAATGTCACCAGGCATGGCTATAAATCAGCCAATTGCCACCAGTCCCAGGGGAGGGGACGTGTCAGACACAGGGAAGGGAGGTGTCAGACCAGCAGCACCCACAGCCCCATATTAGCACCTGTGCCCCACTGGAGAAGAGCTGGCTGGTGGCACCAGGCTGTGCAGCCAGTGGGGACTGGATGGGGAACAGCTGGACACTCGCTCCTGCCTGTGTCACTCCCACACGGTGGCAGAGGTCAGTGGCTGTATTGCCTTTAAAGGAAAGGCATTTGTGTTCCCCTGTGCTCCCATGTGGGCTGGGCTGCAGGACAAGCCAGGTCCTGGCTCAGCCCACCTTGTGCTGGCTGTGCCGTGACTCCAGGTAGCTGAAGTCATTCCCATTAGACCAGAAACGAGTCCCCAGGCTGGAGCTTGCTTCATTTTTTAACCGGTTTTACCTATGTTTTTCTGCTCACAGTGCTGCAAATCAGGTTTGCTGAAGTCTTGTGTCATTTATGTAAATTTGCTGCCATCGATGTTGAATTCCCCCAGCAACATCTCTGGTGGGTCCAGTGGCCTGAAAGGAACACAGGATTCTCCACTGAGAACAAAGCCATCGCCCTTCTAATTCTGCACAAAAGCTGCCCAAGGAGTGGGGTGCCAGAGCTGCAGTTCTGCGGGGGTGTAATGGCAGGGACTCCTCTGCTGCTGCCCAAGGACAGCTCTGGGAAAGTAAAACCATGGAGCAGTGAGAGCACAGCATGATCCAGCTTGGCCAGAGGCAGGGAGTCATGGCCACTTACTGTCTCTCTGGGAGGACAATTATACATCTCCAGTGAACACACAAATTTGCTGCTCTTACAGAAATGTCAAGCCTCTGCTGTGTGCCTGCTGCTGAAGATGTGGTTCATGCTGCCTCCTGCTCTCACTGGAACTCTGTGGTTTCAGCTGGTGCCACCTGCCTAGAGCTGTATCCATTAAAAATTCTTAATACAACACACAGCTGCCCCTCCAGGGTGTGTGGCGGCAGGAGAGCATGCTGTACCTGCGCTTGCTGCTTTTAAAGAGCAGGGGTTGAAATGCGGCTGCATTTGGGGTGGTGAGGGTCAAATGTCTGACAATTCCTACTAAACTCCACGTTAGTACATGTTTTTAACATAAGGTGTCAGGCTGAGACCGCGGGGGCGTTCGACCCTGGCCGGGACACGCATCACCTCGGCCGTGGCTGTGCCTAAGCCCATCCCTTTTCCCGCTGCTGGCGCTCCAGGGTTTATCCAGCGCCTGGAAGCGGCTGTGCCGTACCGCCCCCGTCCCTCTGCCACCGGTACCGGCGCGGCGGTGCCGCTCCCGGGGCAGCTCCGGAGCGATCCCCGGTGTCCCGGAGCCGCGCCCGGCGGGCGGTGCGGGCAGAGGCAGCCGGTCCCTTCTCTCCTGCGGGAAGCCCAGAGGCGGCAGCGCCTTCCCCCCGTGCTCGGGCGCCTCGAGCCCGCCGCGGCTGCCGCGCTGCCCTCCCGGAGCCGAGCGATGCAGGCTCCGCTGCCGGCGCGGGGCGGGGAAGGGGTTAAGGGCGGGGGGCGGAGGGCCCGGCCCGGCCCTGCCCGCCCCTATTTAAGGCGGTGGCGGGCACGGGGCGGCTCGGTGCAATGGCGGCTCCTCGCCGGCCGAGCGGCGGGGGGCTGCGGAGGGCCCCGCAGGACGGGCGGCTGGAGGAGATCAACAAGGTGGGGCTGGGGCCGCCTCCCGACCCGACCCCCGCGGGGAGTGGGGAGGGGGCTGCGGAGGGGCCGGGCGGGGCAAGAGGAAGAGGAGGAGGGGGGCGGTGGGTGCAGGAGGAGCTGCCGACCCCTCTGCCCAAGCCCCTTTGGAGAGGGGGATCCGGCCGGAGGAGGAAGCGGGGCTTCTACGGGGATCGCTCTCCATCCCCTCCGCTGCTGGTGTTGCCCTCTCAGGCGGCTCTTTCCTCCCCGTGCACCGCACCCCGGCGGGTCCGAGCGGGCTGGTGGGCGGCCGGGGGCTGGCTGCTATGAAATTCCGTTTAGGAACGTGCTCCAGCAAGGATGGGGGCTATTGTTCTCCTGGAGGACTTCAACCTCCCCTTTGCTGTAACGAGCGCTTCAAGTTTTTCTTCCCGGAATGAGAAGTTTCTGCTGCTCAGAGCTGACTCCAGCCTTCCCAGCTTTTCATTACAGCGGGCGAATGTGTAGCCCAGGATGGCTGGACGTCCCACAAGCCTTGGGCAGGGGGAATGGCACCTCCTGGATTAGTGCAAAGTGCACTGGGCTTTGTGCCCTTCACGCCAGGGTCAGGCAAGGTCCTCTCCCCTGAGCTTCAGGCTTGCCCCGTCCCTTGCTTGGCATGGCTGTGGAGGCAATTCTGTTGGCATCCCTCCCAGCTAAGAGCGGTTCTGAGGGTGAAAAGAAGGTTTTAACCTTGAAGCAAACAGTGCTGGGATTTCTAGCACTTCTAGGTGCTCCTTTAGTCAGTGGCACCTTGGTGTTACAAGTGCAGAAATCAAATCACTGTACAAGAGGAGAGCCTGGAGGAGATGGGCTCACCTTGCCCTCACACTAAGCTATGAAAAGTGCCGATATGTTCCACCAGACAGCAGTGAGACAGTAGAGGTGAAGTTTAGGTCACTGGAGAGGGAATTAAGTCATTAGAAAATACTCAACTAATTAGAAATTAGGACGTGCTGTGGAATAAGAGTGGAAAAAGAGGTGTCACGGCATTAGGTGTAGAATAAGAGCACTCGGTCAAAAAGAAGCCTTTGTAACCTGCTGCTAGAAGGCAGACACAGCACACCCTGCACCAAAAAGGTGTGTAGGTGGGTCTAACATATCTCCCCTAGCCAAGATGGTGTTGATCCTTAGGTTGAGGATGAAGGGACTGTGTTGAACCTACTGCTGCAGTTTCTGCTTCTCCAGCGCCATCCTCCAGCATCACTCAGGCACAAGGTGGATACACGATCCTTAAGCTGGTAGGAGCTGCAGACTGTAGACTGAGCCTGGGAAGCTGTGCTTTCTGGGATGCTGCTGGTGTGCCACTGCTTTGTCCCAGGGCTTGGGGCTGTTCCTCTTCCCATGCAGGGGAGAGGTTCCTATCTCTCCCCTAAGTTGCCACCACTTCTGTCTTTTTCTTTGGGTGAGGTTTGGATGATAAAAATGAAACAAGCTACGCGACTTCCCACTGACAGAGAGCTGCTTGTTTGCATCCTTGCTGCCCTATGTGCTGGCTCAGTGCTACAAGGGGTTTGAGCAGCTCAAAACCAAGCTGCAGATAGCACGGGTGGCAGATGCCCATAGATCCTCAGAAGCTATTGTGCTCTGGGCAGCAACCCCCACGCTGCTCTGCTTTGCCAGCTCTATGTGGCAGTGGGGGAGTGTAGCAAACAGCCTTGCACCTCCCTGACACAGAGCTGATACAGAAACTTGGGCTGATACTGTGGCTGGAGCCAGGGAGGGGGTTTCCCAAGCACTGAAGAGCCCTAAGGCTGTAAAACAGTCAAGTGCTCCTAATAAAACCTATCAGGCCAAATTCCTGTCAGGCTTAATCTCGTTGTCTCATCCTAACAATTAGCTCCCTCCAGCCCTGTTTTCCTGGCTGGTTTCTACCCCAGAGTTCTCGCTGGGATACGGGTCTGGCAGGCAGTGTACTGAGTGCACATGTGCTGCTGAAGGAAAGCTGAGTCCTAGTGCTGACTTCTCTCTTCCAGCTTGAAACACTCCTTTGGGCTCCTCTCTTGGTTGTTCCCCTCTTTTCAACGCAATCACATTGTCCAGCCTCGTGCATCAAGGTGGCAGGTCTAATCCAGCACAGATTAGTTTCAACCTAGTTTTACCCTCTAATGCGCTGGGCTGCGGGGAAGGAATTCAGCCTGTTAGAGAGCAGGTGCCTGCTTCTCCCATCCAGGGCAGACACCAGCATCCCTCAGCCCCTTCCCAGCCCCAGCAGGCAGGGTGGCTGGCATTGAGCACTTAAACACCCCTGTGAGAGCTTGGCCTGCCAGCTGGAGTCACCTTTTTGGGGAGCAAGGAAGGCTCTGGCTTTGCTCAGATTATCCTCCAGGTAGCTGGGACCTGTGTGGCTGAGTTTATTGGCTTAGAAAAGTCTCTCGACAGCTCAAGAAAGGCTGTTCAGGGCAGGAGCAGGGGAGAGGCTTTTAAAGCAGTTCTTATTTATAGAACATGCCCCTTAAAATGGGAACTTTGGCAAAAGGCTCTAGGAGGAACTTCAGCCACTCTGAGTTTGAGTCACAGGCCCCGGGGACTGAATTCCTGTGTGCCATTGTGAGTGTTTGCCTTATTGCAGTCACAGCCCAGCACACACACAATGTGGAGGGTGGAATGCCTTTCAAATACACCCCCTTGTTGCTTCCTTGCACCTGGAGCAGAGCTGGGGTGCTGGTGGGCTGTCCAGTCCCCCTCCAGTTGAAACACAAGGGAACTGAGTCCTAGTCCTGTGTTCAGTGTCACCTGTGCTGCTCTTGTATCATACTGCCAGGGCCCGGTGGGTTCCTGGGCATGTGTCCCTCAGCCATCATGTATTGATGCATTCCCTTTCACCATTTCTGTGCTGCTTCTTGCTCCCAGAGAGACACTGTGCTCTGCCTGCACATCCCCTGTCCTGCTGGGAGGTGGAAGCTGCTTGCTGCTCCTTCAGGGCAGGAATGAAGCTGTGACCTGGTGGCCAGGAGGTGTTTTGGCCATGTTTTGGTTTTTTGGTGATGTTTGCCTTCTCCAGAGGCTGTTCAGTGGTGATGGCAGCAGGTAAGACTACTCTAGTCTCTGCTGACTCCTGCTGCTGCTTGAGCCCAAGTCTAGAAGCTGAATTGGGCCCTTTGTGCTGGGCTGGTAAATGATACCCCTGGGTAGAAATAACTGAGATAAATGAACCTGAGTTGGCGAAGGACAGTAAAAGAAGGAACAGGGAATGTTGCTTTTCACCACAGCTCTCAATTTGAGTTGGTGACCATGGTGATGAGGGAAGTCAGTGTCACGCTGGTTTGGTGGCCATGGTCTCTGGTGTCCCATCTGGAGTTTCTGGTGTGGGAGGAAGGGGTGGCAGTCACTTCTGTCCTGGTGGGCTTCCTAAAAAACCCAAGTTCAGCTGCAGGTAAAAGACTTGCCATAGCAGCAGTTAACTGGCAGTGAAGTTTTGAGGACTCCCTGAGCAGGTCCAAGCTGCCCTGTCCCAGTGAGGAAGGAGGGAGCAGCTCCAGGTGTGTGGGCTGGAGGGACCCAGAACACAGGAGCAGGATGAGGGTGACCAGCAGTGATGGGCACACAAGGCTCTTGGTGACCCACTCCTGCCATCCCCATGAGCATGGGGAGCAGTGGTGAGGAACACCTGCCCAGAGTAGGGAACAGCCTCAGCCCTCCATCCACTAACCCCTCGAGGGGTTTGTCCTGGACCGTCCATGCATAAGCTGTGCAGATGTTAATGATTTCTACACTGAAGAATGTGGTGTTGTTGCTGAACACAGATCAAGTCATTAAGCTGTGCTGGGCTGGAGCTGGGCGGTGTGGGAGGGCAGGGACAGGAGCAAGACCCTGCTGCTCACAGCTGCGGGGAGTGTTGCTGGCAGGGCACAGCAGAAGAGCTGGCTGTGCAAGTTGTGGTCTGTTCTCTTGGCTATCTGAAAGTTTGTGAGGTGGGGCTAGGGAAAAGTGACCAGAAGTGACCCAGGGTTTCCTCTCCAGCCTGAGCAACGTAGGGGGAGAAAATGGATATTCGGTGTGAGAGAGTTCGTAAGCCCAAAATACCCGTCCTCTTGGGCATATGACATTCTGCAAACTTTGCCCGCTCTATTTGCAAGCCCTCTGAATTTATCTAAGAGTTTGAAATCTGAGATAAGGGTGCTTTTTGCAAGGACTATGAGCCCTTGCTGGAAATAAGTGCCCAATCCACATGCTAAGTGTGCGTAAGCAGAGATGTGGGGAGCTGAAACCTTGGGTGAGCAAGAAAAGGGGGTTTCATGCAGTTATTCCAAAAGCAGGTGGGGTCCAGTCCTCCCTCAATCTGCCGGTGGGAAATCTGAGACATCAGAGGGATTCCCCTTGCACTGGAATGTTAATGACAAGGTGTGGAGGGATTCAGCACATTTTCAAGTCTCCTGGTGCTGTTGCTCACCCGTGACTCTCTGGGAGTTGTGGGGGTCTTCTGGGTAATGCTGCCTTTGTAGGTGCCCTCTAGGGCATTTTCCTTTGCATCTTTAACCTTGGGGACATTTGTTTCTCTTTTAGGAGTTTCTCTGTGACCCAAAGTTCAGTAATGAAAAAGACCTGGAGGAGAAGTTGGCAGTGTTCAAAGGTGAGAACTGGAGGGTTCCCCTGTCCTTTGAGCCTTACCGTTTGCTCTGAACCAGATTATTTCCCTCAGCACTTGGAGGAATCTTACCAGCCTGAGATTCTCTGCCAAATACAAGTGACTGAGCTGGGATGGATGCCTTCCCCCTTACTTGTGGGACTTGGTGAAACTCCCTGGAGAGGTGTTTTTCACACAAGCCTTTGTGCTTCTCCCACTTGCAGGGCAGGGACATGTCACCCTACAGACATCCTGCCTGGCAGCTGCTGTTACTGCAGAACCTGCTGTGTGGGCAAAACCCTGGGGAGCAGCAAAGGAGGATGGTTTCTGTCTAGTTACCCAGCAAGCTGGCATAATGGACCATGCAATAGCTGGACTCTTTCTTTTTTTTTTTCCTCAATGATTGGGAGGACCTCATTCCACAAAGCAGACATGTCAGCTGCTTTCTGGAGGAGTTCGGGACTTTCTCTCTCCAAAAGTTTCTTCAGTCCTTTCCCAGCCCCTTGACACCAACACCGATATGTCTAGTTTTGGCCAAAGCCTGACCAGTGGGTCAGCAGATCTAAGGCCTAGGTTTGGGCCTTTTGGGGATAGAGAAACAGATCAAAAGCCTGGAGTCCTCTGGAGCTTGTCCCCAGACTGGTTACAGGACAAGATCTGGCAGGGTTATTCTGGTGTACCCACTTTCTTTCCAAGCAGTGGCTGAAGGCAATTGAGAAAACATGCCTGCGTCACACTGCTTCGAGGCTTGTCCTCAGCCTGGCTCTAACCAAATAAAACCTGACCTTGCTTCCATTTCAGACACTGTCTGCTATTTCCCTTTGAATTTTGGGTTTGCAATCCAGCAAGGAAGAAGCTGGCTGGTGTTTTGTGATCCCTTACACCGCTGGGCACAGAGGAGCCTCCTGTGCTCCCCGATCTCTTTGTGTTGCCTTTTGTGTGGCTTCGGCTTTTGGCTGCAACCCCACATTATTTTTTCCCATCACAATTGGGGCTCTTCAAACATTGCAACTGTAGGTCACAGGCGCAGAATTCCCTGTAACGAGAGCCTTTGGCATCTCTTCCTGCTGCCTCGTGAGTTTGTCTCCGTGGCCTGTCCTGCTCTCCAATGCCTCCTCTAGCTCCCCCAACAATTGGCTCATTGTGTGATGATGGGGAGAATATTTCTTCTCCGCTGTCCTTCCCACTGCCCCCCCCCCACCTCCCTCCCAGCCTGGGGGAGGCAAAGATGGAGCCCCCATGCAGTGTTTGTGTAAATGTATTTGTGGGGGAGGGACCACGCGTGGTTTCTGCCCCAGTATATCCCTGCTGCTGGGATGGGAGGGAAACATGAATGTGTGAGCTGAGGCTGATGTAAAGCTGCCTCTGTTCTCTGTACTTTTGGCTAAGTGTCAGCTCAGAAGAAAAGAAAACATGTGCTGTGCATGGACATGGCAGAGCAGGGTTTGTGTCCCCAGGCATATGCAGGGGTGCCTGACCCTGGCCAGGGAGGTGGCAGTTCATATGCACAAGGTCATTCTGATGAGGCAGAGTGTGGGGAGAGGCAGTCCCACATCAAGCATCACTCTGGCCCCTAAGCATGTGTGTCACAGCCCTGATTTCTTCTAGGATTTGTTGCTTGATGCTTGAAGGGAGACATTTACTCCTGTGTGAAGCATGAACAGCTTTGGTTTGTACATGGTATTTCCGTAGATCTGTCCTGGTCAGCTCATGGCAGCAGTAATCCATGGGCTGAGACCCAGGTGAAGACGTGCCAAGCCATTCCTCTGCCTCCTGCCCATCAGTCCAGTTAACCCAACACTTCCCTTTGGAAGCACAGGTCCTGGGAAGACTCTGATGTGTGAAATCACCACTCTTCCCTTTAATTCCTCTTAAATTAGCCTGCCACTTCTCTGTTCATGCTCATATGCTTGCTGGTGTCCCTGGAGCAGAGGCAAAAGGTCTTTTCCATTTCCCTTCCTGGGGCAAAGGAGCAGCCTGGAAGGACTTGGTTAATTTGAGTCCTCCAAGGCTGTTGTGGGGAGTGAGTGCTCACTGCAGGGTGATTTCTCCAGCTCAGCATGGATGGATGGTGCCAGCAGGCATCTTGCTCTTTCCATTTAGCAGAGCTGAGGTGATGGGGGGCCCCCTGCGGCACTGGGAGTTGTATGGTCTGTAAGACAGACAAATCCTTGCCTGAAGAGCTTAAAGTCTAAATGGGGAACAGCTAGCAAGGGGTGGGGGGTGTGTAGGAAGCTCAGGTGTGCCACTTCAAAGGGCAGAAACTGCACAGGACTGAATTCCTGAATTTTCTAACTCAAATCAGTGCTCTGCCTGTTACAGCATGCGAGTTTTTGTCCTGCAAAGCTAACCAGACCTTCTGGAGCAGGCTCTGCCTCCCCCTGAGAATGCTGGAGTTGCTCAAGTCAGCAGTGTTTGACAGCAGGCTGGAAGGGCAAATAACCTGCTCCAGCATCACTGTGCCCAGGCATGTTCTTGGCTTCGCCCTCTTGATGTGGTCCTTGAGCATCTCTCCTGGCAAGTGCTGCTCTGGGAGTGAGCACAGTGATGGGAGCACTGCGGAGTCTGTCCCTAGTTATTGCAGGCAACTGCGTCATTTAATCCCCCTTCTAATCCGATCAAGCTTCATCTCGGGAGTGCTCCTGGGTTTGTTTTCCTTGCTACTCCTTCTGGGAGGCTGTTCCAGAGCTTTGTTTTTCTGGCTTGAAACCTTTTAACGCTGTTCATAGCCAACTGATACCTTGTTCTCATGCCAGTGTTTTCCTTCAGCTTAAATGAAAAGCAGCCACAATTACAGAGCACTTAACTCTGGAGCCCTAGAGTTGAGATAAGGGTGCTAAAACCAGGCCTCCTGGAAGACCAAGATGGTCTTCCCCTCTGAACTTTGCATTCAGCAGTATATCAATCTCATCCCCAAATGCTTTATTTCATTGCTGTAAGCAGGCAGTGCTCCAAGGCCCTGCACACCCCCTGCTCTAGAGTCCTGCTGACTTAATTCTGTGTCTCTTCCAGAGAAATACATGGAGTTTGACCTGAACAACCAAGGCGAGATTGGTGAGTGACTCTGAGGGATGCTGGGCTGGAACAGCAACAGCCTGTCTGCTGCTGAATCTGCTGCTTCCCTCTGCATTCATGGTGTTGAGGAGGAAAACTTGTGGGGCTCTTCCCATGTCCAGCCTTGCTTGGATCTTGATTGCCAGCCAGGGGCTTCCTTGGCTCTCCAGCCCCTGCCTCTCAGTTTCCTCAGTCTTTCCTTGCCTACTTCAAGATCTAAGCTCTTCTCAGTGCTGTTCTCCCAAAGTTCTGTTTATCTCCTCCACGTCTTTCTGCTCTAAATGCTTTTTTTTCTTCTCTCTTTTTCTCCACTGAGGCCTCCTTCTCAATCCTCTGCTGGGAAGCTGGGAATTTGGAGCTGGGATCTGCAGGACTTGGACAATCCTAGGGCTTGCCTGGCTTGAGGCAGGAGCTGTATAAATCCATGAGCACTTCTGGTGCAGAGAAGCTCTTTGCTTTGCAAGGAGGGGAGTGGAGGGAAGGGAAGGAAAGGACTTGGGTGTGAGTCTGGCTCAGCTGAGCAGCCCTGCTTTGGGTCCAGAAAGCACCAGTTATGTAAAGTTCCAGCCTCCTGCAGGCTTGGAGCTGACACTGAAGTGTAACCACTTGTGTGCTGTGCCCTTCCAGTAGGCTGCTGCCTTGTTCCCCTCCTCCACAAGTCTTCCAGCTGAAGTGAAGCCTGTGGGGAGCTGGAAGAGGCCTGACTCAGGGCTTCCGGGAGGGAAGGGGCCCACAGGTCTCAGCAGGCAGCAATGCAATGGGAGGAAATGGCCTGTGGCGTTGGGCAGGGGCGTCTGCTCCCCACAGCTTGTTTGTCTCCAGCTTTAACCCTGGTGTTGCTTCCCTCCTCCCCATTTTTGTGATTCTTGGCACCACACTCCGAGCTAGAGAGCACTGTCCCCATGTGTCTCTGGAGCACTTGGAGAGTTGTCCCTCTTCTCTGAGTGTGTGGTACTTTTATCTTGAGCTGCACAACTAGGAAGTGATGCTCTGTACTGGGCAGAGTGGCAGTGAGCTATACTTGAAGGCTTCTTGTGGCTTTTGGCAACAGCTTTATGCTGTCAGCCACAGAGTCCACAGGTGAGGGGGTCTCAGGTGGGAACTCATGGCTCTGTCCCTAGGGTTGGTCTGTGCTCAGTGGGGTCACCTCTTGACAGCAGCGATTGCCTTGCTCTTGTAGATTTGATGTCTGTCAAAAGGATGATGGAGAAGTTGGGGGCTCCGAAGACCCACTTAGAACTGAAGAAGATGATCTCTGAGGTGACTGGAGGGGTCAGCGACACCATCTCGTACCAGGACTTTGTCAACGTGATGCTTGGGAAACGCTCTGCTGTGCTGAAACTGTGAGTGTCCCGGGATGGAGCTGGGGAGAGCAGCAGGGCCCGAGCTGCTGCGTTGGGAATCCGGGAAGCACAAGCTGTTCTGTCTGGTGGAGCTGGAGCTGTGCACACTGGGTGTTCATGGAGGGAGACGAGGCTCCTCGTGCAGGGCAGTCTGCAGGGTGCCATGAGAGGGTGTATAAGCCCATGTCCAGGCTGAGCAGTGGTGAGTGCTCCCAGCACTGTGTGTTAACTGTGTGTTATCACAGGCTTCCTCCCACGTGCTTCATGGCAGCCATCCCCCTCCTTTCCAAGGGTGTGCAGGCATTCAGCACCGCAGGACTTCTTCCCCTCTCTTCCCTCGGGATCCTGCTGGCTTTGGGGAACACAGGCTTCCCCTGTGGATGGTGGCAGGATTTGAGTGGTGAATGATAGTCCTGCCAGCACCAGTAGTGCTGGCTCCTGTTTCCCATAGGATGCTTCGTCCCTGCACGATCTTGGAGAGACGGGCAGTAGATGGAGATGGGACACATGCTTGAAACAGCTGTCTCGTGCTGGGAGAGGTTTTCTGTGGTACAGGCTGCCAGCACTAGCCTCCCACGGCCCCCTCTGCCCTCTCAACAGGGCTCTGAAAGTGCTGCTCTAACAAATGGCTTCCAAACACTTGCTTGGCTCCATCTCCGTCCCATTGAAGCCTGGCGTTTCCTTTCACAGCTCAGAGGCTGGCCCTGTTTTTGTGTCTGAAACCACCATGAATAGAAGCTGATCCTCTCCATCCTCCTTACCCCTTTTTGAAGGCAGCTTTAGAAACAGAGCCAGCTTTCCGGGCAGGTTGGGAGGAAGGATCTTTCCCCCACCTATCATGTGGTTTCTCTGAGCTGGGGATGTGCTTGCTGGCAGAGTCTCCCCACTGTGTGCTGTGTCTGTGTTGGGATGCTCCTCTTCCAAGCACACACAGACTTCTGACATCCCTGCTCCTCCTTTTTCTCCACAGAACCAGACCGAGCCTGCAGCCTGTCCCATATCTTCCATCCCTCCTCCCAACTGCAGCAGCTTTCACAAACAGGTCCCTTCTCTTGCTAACAGACACCCCATTGTCTGTTGGGCTCTGTAGAGCTGGAGCAGAAATGTAAAACTCGTCCTAAGAGCAGTGCAGTCCTTTGATCCATCAAAGCAGCTGGTGTTCCCAGCGTAGCTGCAGTCCTCAGGGAGGAAGACAGTGCTAGTGGTTGCAAAATGCTTGAGATTCCTACAACCAGTGCCTTGCTCCTTGTTTTTGCTCTCTCCCCTGGCTGTAATTGCTGCTGCTTGCTCGGTGTTGGCTTATGCAGGTTCTGCTGTGTGGTTATGTGCAAGGTGGGCCAGGAGTGGTATTTGTTTTTATGCATCAGGAGCACTTGGCATGCAGTGTGTGCCCAGGGGATTTCGGAAGTGGCTGTCTAAATAAAATGTGCTAATCCTCTGGGCTCTGAGAGGAAAACCGGCGGAGACTTTGGGAACCCACTCCTGGTAGCTGCTGGAAAAGCCAGCCTGGCAGCACTGCCCTCTGTTGGCTTTCCCTGCTTTGTTAATTATCGAGTGCTCTTTGTAGGGGAGCCAGATGCTCTTTTTCAGCACCACCCCCAATGATGGATAAATATGCATTTGCTTTTTTTTTAATTGGCAATATCTGTTGTGTTTTGCAGGGTCATGATGTTTGAAGGAAAAGCCAATGAAAGCAACCCAAAACCTTCTGGTCCACCTCCAGAGAGAGACATAGCCAGCCTCCCTTGAAGAGGACAGGCTGTAAAATGGGCACTGTTTGCTTTGCTGGTCTGTAACAGAGGTTACCTGTGCTTTGTTACTCTTTACTGTGGACAGTCCTAGTTTTCAACTAACCTGCCTTAGAGGAACAGCAAGGGAAGCTGGAGACCCCCAGCTCATGTCTTTCTGCTGCATCCCTTAGCCAACTTGATCTGTTAGACAGAAGCCGTAGCACCAAGTGTAATGGGAGACCAAAAAGAACAAAAAATATCCTGTGATTTTACTCTTTCCTCTGCCTTTCCTGCATTTCTCAGACGAGGAGCTACTTTGTTCCCAGTGTATGGGTTCAGAGCTGTGCTTGTCACCACAGGTTCCTAATGGTCCTTGCTGCCAGACATGGACAAAGCCCCTGAGAGCAGCTTCATGGGTGCAAAGAAATAAGTGCCTTCTCTGCTCCATCCTCCCCTTCCTACTTTGGACTTAGTTCTTCCCTTCCTGACCTCCCCAAAATGCAAATCAGGGTCCCACATCTGTCTGATCATAAGTGGAATGTGGGAATGTGCTTGGACACAGAGATCTGCCTGCACAGCCTTTTGGAGTGGGCACAGCTGCCTGCAGGGACAGCTTCTGTCTGCCCTGGGGGCTCATCCTGCAGGCAGATCTCAGGGTCCAACACCAGCCACTGCAGGTGAGGATGGTTAAAGCCACCTTGGGGACCCCATTCCTGATAAATCTAGACTTGGGTCCGACTAGGAGCGTAGCCTCTGAACAGGTTATTGTCTGTCCCGTCCATGGAGTCCAGAAACAAGCTGTGATGCCTTTGCAGCCCCACGGGATGCCTGGGGCAAGTGAAACCTCCAGGTGGAAGGAAGCTGAGTGACCAAACTGAGCCCTGCCAGACCAGTTGCAGACGAGGATCTGTCCTCAGGCAGCTGCTCTGTCCCTCTGATTTTTTCAGACCTCCCTGTATGTGTTTCAGCTTGGTCCCCTGGGATTATCCATTTCCCTAATGGATAAGCCCTCAGGTCTGCAAAATAAGAATGGCTGTAAGTATGGAATATGAGCTGGGACTGTGCTATCCACGCTCTGGTTATTGTGGTGATTCTTGTTCCATACACAATTTCTGGAATCCAGGTGTTTGCTCTTTGCCCTTTCCTTACTCTTTTCTTTAATGTTCTTGACAGCTTTTAACTTTTTTAAAATCATGGTTTAGTAAGTACGTTTTTTAAAAAGAAATACAGATGATTAATTCTACTAGGCTGATTGTTCCTGCCAAAGGCTGCACTTTTAAATAATTAAAAAAACAACAAAAACATTCTCACTACTGTTTGCGTGAAAACCAAAACTGTAATGGGAGAAAAATTGTGAGCAAAAGCAGCACCAGTCTACTTCAAGGACTGAAAATAAATCTTCTGAAGCTCCACTGTGTGTTAGTGTATGTTGTTATCTCCTCTGAAGCTCAGTCCCTGGTCCCTATGATTGGTTGCAGATTAAGGGAGCTGGTTTCCAAGTCTGTTAATATAAACCCTTAAACAGATCCTGGAGATAGGTTTGGACTGTCTTGATCTGATCTTTATCTGTAATAACTGACTGAAAGCCATGGAGGTTGTGTGATGAAATGCAGAGGCTACCTCCTGAAAGCTGGCGCTTTTTTCTGACTCACTGAAAAAGAGCAGGTGCCAATGCTCGTTTTAAGGAATAACTTGTTTATTGAGAGCAGACACTTGCAATGCTTCTCTTGAAGGAGGGGTTTTTTTATATTCTCTCTGCTCTTGAAGCAATTGCCCATGGTTCTTGTCTGATGTGAATTATCAAAAGGGGAGACCAGGTTTCCTGGGGAATGACTGGGCGCACTTTTTCCATGTGTTTCTCAAAAGGACACAATTTCCCTGAGATCACAGCCCCTTGTCTGCTTTCTGCTGCCTGGTAGCCTCTGGGAATGCACCTGCTTTTCTTGGCTGTATGGGTTGAAGCTGCTGTTCAGTTAGAAAATAAAGGAAGCATATTACACGAGGGAAACTTGGATGTGGTTTGCCACAGTTCAGGTCACTGCCCAAAGCTATCACTGCTTGTCTCTGTGGAAATCCTTCTCCTTTTTGGTCCTGGAGAAGAGAACAACCTGCTAGAGCTGGTAACAGCCCTCCTCAAAGTGTCCCCATAGGGCTGAATGCTGGCATTCTGTCTGAGTAGGAGCTGAACCCCCCAAAACTTGAGGACCAAGTAAAGAAATCGAGGACCTGGTGTGATCAAGCCCCCACAAGCTGCTTTTGTGTGGTCCTGGAGCACAACAAAGCTGTTCCAGCTCACAGAGCTCCTGTATTTCCAGCTCAGCTACCCCACACTGGAGCTGTAGAGGGGCTGACCCAGAGCATCCCTGTGCTCCCACTGCAGCCCATGCCAAGGGAGCAGGATTTTACCTGAGGGAAAGGCATGAAACTGTGTCAGGGGAGGGTTAGGTTGGAATTAGGAAAATGTTCTTTTCCCAGAGGGTGGTGGGGCATTGAACAGGCTCCCCAGGGAATAGGCACGGCCCCAAAGCTGCCAGAGCTCCAGGAGCATTTGGACACGGCTCTCAGGGACATGGTGGGATTGTTGGGGTGTCCTGTGCAGGGTCAGAAGTTGGATTTAACGATCCTTGAGCGTCCCTTCCAACTCGGGAGTTTCCGTGATTCCTTAGACCTGAAGCAACACTGGGAAAATCATCAAAGCCCCTCACCAAGGGCTGGTGGCCGGGGTGAAGCACTGCCAGGTTCCACCAGGGCTTGGCAGGGACAGCCAGAGCCCAGCCCTGGTGCCAGCGGGGCCTGTCCCCTCCGGGGCTGCTCCAGCGGGATGAGTCCCCTCAGGACGGAGCAGGGCCCGGGCATCCTGCGGCTCCCACCGCCTCAGAACGCGTGGAAAAATCTGTGCGAGAGCACACAGCCTTAAGCTGCGCCAGGGGAGGTGCAGGTTGGACACTGGGAGGAACTTCTTCACAGAAAGGGTGATTAGACATTGGAACGGGTTGCACAGGGAGGTGGAAGAGTCACCGTCCCTGGAGGTGTTCAAGGAGCGACTGGACGTGGCACTCAGTGCTCTGGGCTGCTTAACAAGGCGGTGTTCGGTCATAGGTTGGACTCGACGATTTCAGAGATATTTTCCAACCTACCAGACTCTGTGCGAAAAGGATTTAATTAAGCACAGCTGTTGTGGGGGAGGACCCGGTGGGAGGACCCGGAGCACCGAGAGCCGCGGCCAGAGCGGCTCCGCCGGAAGCGGAAGCGTCGCGGGGCTCTCCCGGCGGGGCGCGGGCGGCGGGACCGCGGCCGCGGGGCCGCCATGGGGGACGACATGGACGTGATCCCCGAGCGGGAGATGAAGGTGAGGCACGGGGCGTGTGAGGGGCAGCCCGCCGGGGGGAAGGGTTGACAGGCTGTTTGATTCGGGCCGGGGGGCCTTGTCTTGGAGCCGGAGGGGAACGGCGCTTGGAGAAGGCTCGGCCTAGGCTGCCAGAGGTGGTGGGTTCTGGGGGAGCCTTGGTTGTGACCGTGGGGCTGATAAACTGGAGAGGGGCCGCTCGGGACATGGCGGGGCTTTTTGAGACATTCTTGCAGTGTTTGTGAAACGGAATCCAAGGATGGGTCGCTGGAAGGGACCACAGTGGGTCATCTGGTCAAACTTCTTTGCTCGGGCCGGGTTGTCCTAGAGCGTATGCCGCAGGATTGCGTCCAGATGTGTTTGGAATATCTCCAGTGAAGGGCTCTCCACACCCTTTCTGGGCAATCTTGAGGACTTTCCAATACCCGAGGACTTTCCAGCACAGTGTGGTACAAGCCTGGGGGGTGGAAAAGGGAAGGCTGGCATGGCCTTGGTGTAGAGGGGTGTTTAATGCCTGGGGAAGGAATCACAGAATAGTTTGGGTTGGAAGGAACCGTAAAGCTCATCTCGTTCCAACCCCTGCTCCAGGCAGGGACACTTTCCACCAGACCAGATTACTCCAAGCCTCATCCAGCCTGGCCTCAAGCAGTTTCAGGGATGAAGGAGAGTTGTAGGAACCTTGTTTTGGAAGAAGAGTGATGTGTTTCTGAATCCTCCTGTCAGCATGCCTTGTGCTGAGAATCTCCTGGTTTGGGGAGCAGCGTGTGTGGCTGTGGGACAGTGTGAGCTGGGGTCCTGCTGTGTGATACCAGCCTTACCTGTCCTGTGTCACCCAGTGTTACTGTGAGGCTGAGTAAAAAGGGATACCAGGGAACAGATTTATGGAGCAGTTGTGGGTCTTTGTGCAGCTGCTTTCTGCTCTCAAAAACAGGGTAGTTGGGCTGTTGATTTTGCAGAAGTTTCTGAGTTCCTACATCCTGCTCAGATTGCAGGAATGTACTTATTTAGTGGCAGTAATTTGGGAATAACTCAGGTGCTCGATTGGAGTTACTGGCATGTGTGTTAGCAAATCTGTGCCTTGTAGCAACAAGATTTGTTCAGTCCTGTTCCATCTTTTCTTTATTCCCTTCTTTTTTCCTCTGTATCCCTTGACTGGTTCTGGTGTGCTCCTGAGAAGGTCAGGTGTCCCAGGAAATTTCAACTCCTGCAGATTTTATGAACACAGGCACTGGGTACAAGAGAGATTTAACCAATGGGAAAAAAATGTGGTGTGATCTAAGTCTTTCATAGACAAGACAGAAAATGTGATGGAATGGCCAGAGACTGCCTGGATGTGTGGCAGGGGTTTGCAGCTCTCATGGAGAGGCTTCTGCACTTGCTGTCTTAGAGAAGCCAAAGTAAACTGTTCCTCTGAGGCAGCATGTGAACAGCTGCTTCCCAACTGTCTCAAACAGGATTTTCAGTTCAGAGCACTGAAGAAGGTTCGCATCTTCGATGCTCCTGACGATCTTCCCAAAGAGCGCTCCAGCCTCCTCGCAGTGTCCAACAAATATGGGCTGGTCTTTGCTGGTGGAGGGACCAGCCTGCAGATCTTCCACACCAGAGATCTTCTCATGCAGAAACAGCTGGGAGAAGATCCCAATAAAATTGGTAAGACACACTTAAATCTCTTGGGTTTGGCAGAGACGGGTTTATATGGGATTTATGACAAGGAGCTCTTGGCTTCTGATACACGTTACAGTCCTTGCCATTCTCTGTCAGGCATTTGAATGGCCACAGTTTCTTGTGTGGTAAGGCAGGAACAACGTTGGTAGCCATTCTTTGCTGGTCTGGTAGCCACTCTTTGAGCTGTGAAGCTGTGCACATGTCAGGGATGTGTGTGAGTGGAGGGGCAGAGTTCTCACACTGAGTTACCCACTCTGACTAAATGACTGTCCGGGAGAGGGGAAGCAACCACTGTTCCACTACCTGAGTGTAAAATGGTTTTCATTCTCCTTAGTAACTGTTCCACTCTGTACATATGTAAGTAAAGCAAAAAATCTTACCACTTATTATTGCTCAGGTTACTGAGGAAGAAAGTTTTCTTTTCTTTTGATTTTGGCAACTCTCAAGATTGTATTGATAGAGATGAAGGGATTTGCTTTCATTCAGTTTTTCTACATGTTACCTTTGATAGCTGCTGTGAATGGGACTGAGGATTTTTGCATAAATTTGTTGTATTTTACAAGAACAATTCTTGCTATTTAAATTTGTCCCCTTCATTCCATCTTCCTTTCCTTTTGTATTTTAAGTGGAGAATATTCAGAGTACTGTGGTTCCCATGAAGTTTCCTATGCAGCACCTGGCTCTGAGCTGTGACAATCTCACCCTGTCTGTCTGTATGATGTCCAGCGAGGTCGGGTCCTTCATCAGCTTTTTTGATGTCCGTACATTCCTAAATCAGGTACAGCATGTGCCAAGTGGGTTTGGCTTTGGTTTGGGTTTTTTTTCAGAATACAGCAGAGGAGAGGTGTAGCTGGGGTGGGATTATCTGTCTCTTTGAGGGTTGTCTTGTAAACAAGTTGTTCAGTAAACTCAAAATCTGCTTGTTTTTATCAGTCGTTAGTTTATAGACAGGTTAAAACTGCTTTGAACTATGACTTCAGGAGACTTTGGTTTTGTGCTCCACTTTGACTGCCTCATGTATTTGTCTTTCCTAAAAGGCGAAACAGCAGAAACAGGCATTTGCTTGTCACAAACTGGCCAAGGACTCGGGAAGTGCAGCCATGGTCAACGACCTGAAGTGGAATCCTGCCAATCCCACCATGGTGGCCATCTGCCTGTCCGACGGCAGCATCTCTGTCCTGCAGGTCACAGACTCTGTGAAGGTCTATGCCACGCTCCCATCCTCTGCTGCTGTCACATCTGGTGAGTGGCAGCCTTGGAGGGCACTCAGAATGTTGGACACTGAAGAGCAGACACAGATTGAGAGGTGTATAAACACAGGCTGCTTGTCTCAGGAGGAGGTTTCTTAAAATTCTTCACAAAAAGGAGGGGTTTAAACTCGGTGAGGCTCAGAAAATGTGTTGCAATGGAATAACTCTTTCCCAGTTGATTGCAGCAGCTGAGTCTTGTGAGTTATCAAATGTGCCCACCTGTGGTTTGTGCTGTCTCAGGCTTGACTCATTTCCAGGAAGACATGCAAATAAGCATCATCACCTGTTGGTTTTTGACCTGTGTAGTCTTGCTTTCTCTGTGACTGGATGACTCCTTGTTTGATTCAGATTCATGATTTTTTTGCAGTGGAAAAAACCAGCAGTTTTAGTTTACTGGTCCTGTTTTTGTGGGACCTTGTAACTCCCCAGTTCCTTAGTGCTAATGAAATTCTCTTTTTTTTGCCTAGTGTGTTGGAGCCCCAAGGGAAAACAACTGGCTGCAGGGAGGCAAAATGGCACTGTGGTGCAATATCTGCCTGTAGGTATTGGTGGTGTTAAGGCCTTATGTCTTTTCAGTAGTTTGAAGTATGATATTTTGTTGGGTTTGGTTTTTGTTTTTTGTTTTTTTCATTTGGTTGGTTGTTTCTTGCATCACAGACTACAGAATTTGGTTAGGAAGCACATGGTATGAGCCATGTGATGCTGCCCAAGTGCTTCAGTAATATTCACATCTCTTAGGCCAACATTTGGTTTAGTTTAAGGTTTGCATTGGTCACTGGAAAGTCATGATTTCAGAGTGGCCCATGATGAATGTTAAAGAGTGGGTAAGTTGCTCTAAACCAATTCTCTGGACTTTATGCAAAACTTGCAACTGGATTTGTTCATTGCCTTTTCTGTGTATTTAAGAGTTGTTTTATTTGCAGAATCTGCAGGAGAAGAAAGTAATCCCTTGTCCTCCCTTTTATGACTCGGACAATCCCGTTAAAGGTACATCTTTTTATTACTTTTTAACTTGTTTTCTCTTTAAAAGTATTTTACTCATTCTTCCCTCTGTTGTCTTTAGTAATAGCAACTGTATAGCACTGGTTATGTAATTACAGTGTGATTTTCTGTTATTCTTAAGCTTGGTAGTTTAGGGGCTACTTGCCATTTGTTTGTCATTTTCTTTTGTGTGCTGTGCACAGTTAAAATCAACAAGGAAGTATTATTATAAAGTGTTTCTGGCTGAGGTATTTGCTTTCTCTTTCAGTTTTGGATGTGCTTTGGATTGGCACATATGTCTTTACCATCGTGTATGCAGAGGCTGATGGGACACTGGAAATGTCTCCACAAGTGGTCATTGCCATATTGCCTGTAAGTGCCAGCAATCACAACGACACAAGTGTTTGTTGCTTGTTCCTGACTTGTTCATTACAATGGCGAGTTGCTTTTATTATTGACATTGGCACCATGTAGAATCTGAGTTTGGTACTGCTGTAAATCACGGGTTTGAGGTTGGGGGGATTGAGTGGAAGAAGTAGGATACACCTGAAAATCAATGAGTAACCTGTTCTCTGCTGAGATCAAATTATGGCATTATTGATGTGCCCTGATGCTGTCAAATTGAAGGGAGATTACTTGTTTTCTGCACTGGAAAATAAATTATCGATGTTGATCTTACAGAAAAAGGAAGAGAAGCGACCAGAGAAGTTTGTGAATTTCATGGAGCCGTGCTACACGAGCTGCACTGAGAGACAGCATCATTACTTCCTCAATTTTGTTGAGGAATGGTGAGTGGCAGGAATCATGGCAAGGTCTTTCCCTTCATATATGCATGTCTGAGTGGTCAATGCTTCTCCATAGATTGTGTTCCTCGTTTTTGTAGACCTTGCAGTGGTCTGTCATGTTAGTTTTAACCTGTTTCTGTCCGTGCTCACAGGGATCTAGTTCTGGCAGCTTCAGCAGCTTCCACAGAAGTCAGCATTCTTGCCAGGCAGGGGGATCAGGTAATATTTTTATTCCATTTGTGGAATGTGTTTTGTGTTGCATTTGTGCAAATGTACATTTTCTTTCTCTAAGTATAACCTATATAAGACCTGGAATATAATGAGATGAATTTTTTTTAAGACATCCCAAAACTAAACAAGCTTCTAAATTGTACAGAATCTTAAGATCATTCTTAGATGAACAAAAGATGTGTGTTGTGAACCGAGTACCAGAAGTCTGTTTGTAATGATTCACTGGGCAGTCTCAAAATTTGGTCAAACTCACTATAATAAAGTGATTGATGTGAGGTCATTAGTTGAAGTTAAGCATTAAAAATATCTGACCTCTGACATGCAGTTATACATGAGAAGTCACACACAGATCTATGAAGCACCCTGATCTTTCTGGCATTTGTTAATCTGACAAATTTAAGTAGATACTCTCTAGCTGGTGTTTCAGCTGTTGTAGGCTGGAGTGCTGAAGAAAGCTGGTCACAGGAAAGTAGTAGTCGTCAGTATAATAATTTTACTTTTTGCAGAACTGGGAATCGTGGGATTTGGAGGACTCCAGCAGGGCAGAACTTCCTGTGACGGATAAAAGCGATGACACTCTGCCTGTAGGTGTTGCTGTAGACTACACCAGTAACATGCCCATCATGATCAGTAAGTCTTGTTAGTCTTTCTTGTGGAGTAGTCAAAAAATCTCAGTATATTTGATCTTATTTTTGAGGGGCAGCCTTGTGCTCAGAGTTCTGGGAGATCAGAAAGGGAGACCAACACACCTCCTGCTGTTTTTATACCGAACCCACAGCACGTGGCTTTACTTCTGTGTAAGGATTCAGTGGCAAAGTGTTAAATACAGTTCTTTCCTGGAGCTTTCAGCATCCTGGGATATGACACCAACAGCCATGGCAAACAAAGCTCCTGAGTTATATCTGTGTTCCCCAGAACTGGGATTATAGTGAGTTTAAAGGAGTCGTGTTCCAACACCAGGGATTTCAGGCTGCCTGTGAGGTGTTCTTTATTCTTGTCACTTATGTCCTTCTGCAGAACTGTTTTGTATCAAGTACATTTGCACAGATCTAAGGGAAAAGTGGGTTGGTTTCGAAGTCAGAAACAACAAAGATCGCTGAGGTGAATATGTAGGTTTTTAATTCTGCATTAAAGCACAGGGTCTGTACTGCCTAAACCCTGCTGTGCTCTACATCTACTCAGCTGCATTATTGCTGTGCCTTCTGTGCTGCCTGAAGGCTCTTCAAAGTACCTTGTCAGAGTCTGAAGCTACATCTGAGCTATTGTGTTGTATCTTAGTGAATTCTGTGAATTCTTCCTTGAAGCCCAGAGACAGATTGAAATAGAGATGCCTTCAGGCAGGGTGGAAGGTACTGCAGTCAGGAGTTCCTGAAGAGCACAGGAGGGTGCCAGTTAACTGAAAACTTTACCTGGAAGAAAACTACAGTAGGGAATTGAGGTCAAACTTTGTACTTGAATGCCAAATTGAATTTGAAGCCTTTTCTCTGTTAATCTGTACAGTTACTGGATTTAAGAAATCTATCAGGACAGATTTTTTAAAGCCTGTGTTGTGCTGCCTCAGAGTTTTTAGAAAGGTTTTTGGAGAAGCTTTTTGCTGACACATTCTCTGTGTTCTGACACAAGGGTTTGGCTGCACGTTAATTGGCTTTGCAGTTCACATCAAGTTTAGGTTGCAGAGAAACCTCATTTGTCCTGGAGCTTGTTCCCGTGTGGAAACTGCCCTTCCCTAGCATGCTCTTCCTGAAGAAGCAGCAGTAAAGAAACATGGCCATCCACTGCACTGCCCGACAAAGCACCATGATTATAGCAGATTTTTCCTGCACTCTTGATGTGTTGGGTTTGGGGTTTTTGTTTAATTAAGCACAGTTAAACCATGACAGAATTTTTTTTAGAAATATAGAAAGTTTTCTAGGGCCTTTAACTGTGCTGAGAATTTTTGTACTGAAGCAGACTCACAAAGCAGCTGCATAAAACACAAATATTTTATATCAGTGGTTCAGATCACAAGGATATTTGTTTGATGTTGGCTTTCTTGAAAGTTAAAAAGCTTCCTATGTAGCAATTCTGTTTTGTAGTTTATGCGTATGAATGTTAATGAAGTGACAGGGCCCAGTGGAATGTGGGGATTGCTGAAAGGAATTGAAGGAGGGAGCAGGGTATCAGTGAGGAAAAAGGACTTCTTCAAAAATCTGGAAACGCTTGGCACAGGAATTCATGGGTGAAAGTTAGGCTTTGTCATTCAGGAGATGACATTCAATTGTCAAAATAACCCCTTTATGAAACATGAAGTCAGGAACAGAAAGGAATACAAAAGGAAAAAGAGAGCTGAGTATTGACAGAGAAGCAAGGGAACAAAGATGCAAATGAAAGCAAGAAGGGAGAAATGAAAGAAATATTGTGTGAAGAAAGTCACGTGAATGTGGCAATTCCAGCAGGAACAGAATAGGAAGCTTTGACTGCAGGACATATGTGTGATCTCTGGCAGGTGATGAGAAGATCCTTGCTCCAGCTCCAGTTTTAATCCTGCTCTCTACGGATGGTGTGCTCTGCCCATTTTACATGATCAACCAAAACCCAGGGGTCAGGTCACTTATTGTGACCCCAGAACCACTGCAGTTGGCAGGGGAGAGAGTTCCAAAGTCAACAGGTAAGTGCTCCGGTGGGTTAGGGAACACTTGGATTTGTGGATCTTTGTCATGCTGATCTGTCAGTTCAGTAGTCAGACACATGTGGTCACAGAAAACATATTTTTTCTTTATAATGATAATGGGGAGCGGTTCTTGGGTGTTTTGAGCTCCCAGGATTGTTCTCTGTCTTTTGTGCATCAGTGTGAAATTATCTAGTCCTGTTCATGAAATGATGGAATCATTTAGTTTGGAAAAGACCTCTAAGACCGTCGAGTCCCGCCTTTAAACCTATTTGTGGGATGTCAAGCACTTTGCAGGCTGTGCATTTAGACTTTCCTGTACAATCAGCCTTTGGAGAATAGGGCCAAAGCAGTTTTAGGAGTCTCTTTGCCCAGCTCTGAGCATGGTCTGCATACTTCAGAGAGGTGATGGTTTTCCTCCATAGTTTTGCCACAGGAGGTCATGATATGAACTAAGGTGTTTGGCTGCAGCAAAATCCTATTTAAACAAAATCCTATTTAAATCCTATTTAAAGCTTTCCTCAGCACTGTGAAAATTGTGTCAGCAGGTGAAGAGGAGTAGTTTTGTTTGAGTTACAGATGTGTTGCCCTGTGTAGTGTCATGTAGGCAGGTAAGATGATTGTTTTGCTTGTTTTCATGCATGGAGGAATAATTGCAAATGCACCATTTTCTTCCCTGTGCCCAAATTTGCTTCTCTTTTCCTGGCCAGAATGCTGTTGTTTGGCAGCCTGCCTCCCTGCAGTGCTGGCTAACTTGTGTGCTTACTGCCTAGTCTATTTGAGATGGCAGGAACCTCATCAAAATCAATGGAGGAAGGTGAAGCCTTTTCACAGGAAACTGCAGACAGCATTAATCTGGACAGATTGTTGTATTGATCGTGACTTTTTACAGTCTGTATCACTTGCTGGGTTTGGGGACTACAAGCCCAGCTCTGCCGTCTCTCTTCCTCACTGTCCAGTGAGAGAAGCAGTGCTGAGTTGTCCCCATCAAATAGATTTGGCCTTGCAATACCTTCTGCCATTAGTCAGTGCAGCCAAATGAGCGTCCTCCTTTCCCATTTGTCTTTCTGCAGGAAGTGCTGCCGCAAGTCCAACCACTCCTCCAACTTCTCTAAAGCCTGACCCAGTACCAGGTGTTGCTCCCACTGCGCCCACCTCAAGTCAGCCTCCAGCAGGGAGTGGAGCAGCTGTTTTTTCCTTCATGCCTTCAGCTGTGAAGACTCCTGGCTCCACGGGCAGTGATCCTCCACCATATTCCTTTGCCACCGATGCCTCCAAGCAAGCCCAGACTCCTGCTCTGACTGGAGCAGCAACATTCTCCTTCTCCTCTGCTTCTTCCAAGGCATCCATGACTCCTGCTTCTGTAGGCACCACTACAACAGCTGCTGCCACCTCCTTTCCTTTTGGGTCCATGAACTTTAAACCAGCTGCAGACAGCTCGTCTGGGCCATCGCTCTCCACAGCACCTGCTGCACAGAAGTCGTCTTTTGCACCTTCAGCTTCTTCAGTCAAAGTGAACCTCAATGAGAAGTAAATAGATTCGGTAGTGAATGCAGGGGCTGGATACTTGTTAAATTGCTGCAGGCATGGATAATGTATGGTAGTTCTGAAGATGGTGTCTGGCTTTTTGCCCTGACAACTGTTTCCCATGTTCCCAGGAAAGCACTGAGGAAGCCCCACTTTATCCAAGACTGTCTTGGCTGTGAAAACCCTCAGTACTTCCCATGACAGAGGTTATGTTCATGGGCATGGTACTAGTCAAGGGACAGTGCCAAAAGTTTAGACTGATAAATTGCCAGAGACTTAGGGGGTTTTTTATCTTTGTTTCATAGGCATCAAACGATGATTCTTTGCTTTGGTTTGATGCAAATCATGGCTAAAGGCTGCTGGGAAACCCCTTCTGTCTAGGACTGGTTTAGTGGGGTGGTGATAGCACAAATTTCTCTATTTGTTGAAGGTTCCTTACCCCCAGCCTGAGAGGAAGCTGGAGCCACAGCTGATGGATTGCTTTGCCACTCTGTGTTCAGCAGAGAAGGTGCCAGACCTTTTGGTTCTGTTCTTAAATGGACACTTGCTCACTGAACACAGGATCTGGAATCTTCAAAGCTTGTTCACACCCACCGAAAAAAACTAATATTGATTAGAAACTATGCAAAATGGGTTTGAGTGAGTGTTCTCAGATGTCATATACTCACTCTTCTCTCCAACTCCAGAGACTTGCTCTCTATTTTTAGAAAAAGTGGTTCAAAACACAGAGCTATGTTAATTGGAGCTGCTTTTTAAGGAGAAGAACTTTCATGTAGATGCATCATAAGAAATTTCTGATGGTTCAAATGATTATTTCTTAATTAGAAAAATCTTTACTACACCAGGATCTGATGGGAGCACTTAGGGCTTTTTATATTTTGTGTATAAAGCAAATGATACACCAGTGAATTGGCTGAATATTTAAATTGGCTGCCTTGAGGAGCTAAGTTTACAAATGAATAGAAATTCATATTTTCTTGCAAAATTTCTGTTTGAGCCTTAACTCTGAGGATGACACTGAAGGGCAGCTCAGATTTGCTGTAGTTGGAACAAAATGACGAGTTGCATTTGAAGCAGGGTAGTACTTTTTCTGGCATTTACCTTTTGCTCCTGGGTGGATCTAAGATAGAAGTCTTTGTGGTTCCCTGTATTCAGAAATTATCATGAATGGCTCCTTCCCACTATCTCCAGAAGCTACACTCGTGATTTTGTATCTGTAAGCTTGAGTTGTTGCTGATCCCAGGGGATGCTCATTCATTTATTCATTCATTCATTTATTCATTTTGTTGCAGGTTCAGTGCTGTAGACACCTCTTCTCCCACGAGCAGCAGTGGTCAATGCACTTCCACGATGTTTTCCTTCTCAACCAGTTCCAAAACTGCTCCTGGAGGTTCTCTGAGCCAGTCCACGCCTGTTGCAGCCCCTCCTACCACAGCCCTGAAGACTTCATCCCCTGTGCCTGCCACGGGTAGGAGTCTGATCCCTATTGTTGGGAATAATGCATTATAAAAAATGTTCCAAAAGTTGTAGGGCACAGTGAGCTTCATTTGGCTTCTTTCTTGTTTTTCCTGCTGCTTTTCCTGCTGTAGAGGCCCTCCTGATTGGCACACCATCATGATGTGAATCACTTAGTCTTCAAACTGAGCGGTTTTTCCATTTGTGCTCTTTATTCCTCAGAGAGCCATATGTGAAATAATTATATTCAGCTGCTTAAGTTCCCCCAGAAGTTCTGGCACTTTCAGTGCTCTGATAATGAATGTTTCTGGGCAGTCACACAAATCAGTGCCTTACCTTCCATCCGCATTGGCTAGAGTTCAGAGTAGTCACAGAGAAGTTGGATGGAAGTGAAAAGGCACGTGAAGAAGGTGTGTTCTTGTATTGGGGCCCATAGCACTGCTTTTGGACTTGATAGTGGTGATTGTTTCTGATCACAGCCTGTTTCCTCAAGCTTTATGTAAGTTCATAAATTACTGTTGTTCTTACTAAATTCCAGTGGCACGTCCTGCTCAAAATACTCCTTCAGCTTCCTTGGTACAGAAGACACCCAAAATCACCCCCTCAGCAGCAAAGCCAAGCTCTACTCAGGTAACAGGACTTGACTGGGTTCTTTGGAGGCTGAATGTTTTGCATGGCCCATGAATTGCTTAGAATTCCTTGGACTGAACTAGTGTTCTTAGGGCAAAGAATTACCTAACTTTTGACTTTGAAATAGTAGCAAATCTGTGGTTCTAAAATAACGTTCTCTGCATGTCTTTAGAGAGCTGTATTTTGACTTATGTTGTTATAATCAGAATGTCTGGTGTCTGAATGGACTTTCTAACATCAGACCTTTTTTGATATTCTGAGCTCCCTGTTGTAATGGATATATCCTTAATATCGGTTTTGGTTTTGTATTTTTTTGTTCTTCCTAGGGCAAATCAGCACTCCCTAACACAGCTTTAGAGAAACAGACCCACCAGTGGAAGGAGTCAGACCCTGTCATAGCAGGAATCAGGGAGGAGGTGAGATTTTCAAGCAGTTGTCTTCATAATGCCACACAGACACTTCAGCTGTGTTCTGACGGTGTCTGTAAGTAGTTTAGGAATCAGAATGGAAATTCTTCCTAAGATAATCAGCCTGGTTTGTAGTTGCTATTTGTGTGTCCTGTTCAGTCATCTTCAGTCACTGTGCTGAGAAGATGGAGTATTCTTTCCTGTTAATGTTCAAGAAGAATTTCCTGCTTTGGTTGCAAAGTGACCCGTGTTTATGGTGTAGTTGAGGCATGATCCAAGAGCTGTGACATTTGTTCCAGATCCTGCTGTGTTTTCACTGGCTGCCCTTTCTTCTGCTTGACTTTGCAGATTGCACATTTTCAAAAGGAGATGGAGGAGCTGAAGGCCCGGACTTCCAAAGCCTGTTTCCAAGTTGGAACTCCAGAGGAAATGAAGATGTTGCGAACGGAGTCAGATGATCTTCACACCTTCCTCTTGGAAATTAAAGAGACAACAGAGGTGAGCAGAGTATCTTCAGACTGTGAACCAGCAGTGAGTCTTCCTCACCTGATGTTCCTCCTTAACCTCCTACAGCTGAACTGTAGATGGAACATTGGACTCTGCCGCCTTAACGAGGGGGTGACATTGCCTTTGTGCTTTCAGGCAGATGCTTGCAGAAGCCCTTGTGCTAGAGATGGCAATGGAAAATGTTATTTTGAACCTTCTCCCATCTGTTCTATTTCTCTTTGCAGTCACTTCATGGAGATATCAGTATTCTAAAGACAACCTTGCTAGAGGGATTTGCAGGGGTGGAAGAGGCTAAAGAACAGAACGAACAGAATCGTAGCTCGGGGTATTTACACTTGCTCTATAAGAAACCTTTGGATCCCAAGAGTGAAGCACAGCTTCAGGTATGAATCATGTCAGCCAACTTCTGATAGAGAGTTTTAAATAAAATGAAACTTAAGCTTACGTGTGCATGTGCCCAGCACTGTTGTTCTGCCCTAAGTATTTGCTGTTTCAACATAGTCTAGTAAATGTGTGGTGAGCTTTGTTTTCCATCAGTTTGCAAGAGATGCTGAAAATCCTCTCCTGAAGCTCCTCTCTGTTGTTGCCATTTGCAGTGATGATTCAAAACTCCTTCTGAAAGGATGTAGTTCACCTGAGATCCAAGTCTATTCTAATCTTAGAATGTGACTCTTGACATCCTGTTCCTTCTCAGCCTGTAGTGTTTACTCAGGGATTTCAGTTAAAAGAATGTTGGGGTTTTTTCTACACTTTATAGAAGAGTTCTTGGAATTATTTTTATCTTCAGCAAGTGCCTTATGGAACAATTTGATGATTTATTATGACTTACAGAATTGTGTGGTTAATTTCATGGATGGTGGAGCATAAAGCTTAATGATATTCTAAAAGCTGGCACACAAAGGAAAATAACCAGCAGTACATAAAGAGGCTTTCAAAGACAAGAAAGAAAGTAGGGGTGAAGCACTTTTTGTTACAGCTCTGGTGATGAGGGCTATTTAACCCTAAGCAAAATAGAGTGAATGTGCCCTACAAATGATACTTGGTCTTTTATACACTGATAAGTTCCCCTCAAGAGGTTTGACTGGCAGGCTGAAGGCATAATTGAATGTCATCTTTGTGGCTGTAGGTATGAAGACCGTGCATCCAGTTACTAGAAATCAGCTGACACAAAGTAATTTCTTTTAGGTCTGATCTCTCATCTTCACCTGGATTCTGTTGATTGATTCATAGTCTTAATTGCATGCCTGCTTTGATGTCCAGCATGTCTCTGTGACATTTAAAGCTTATGCTTGTGACTTCAGAGAGATGATAATCTTGAAGTATGTGTTTCACTGTGTAGAGAAAGGACCATGAGGAAAGAATAATACAGAGGGAGAGAAGTGGAAGTGGTTTGGAATGGAAGGAGAGAAATTTTGGGTCAATTTTGTGAAAATTTGCTTTGGGAAAGCTCTGCGCTGACTCTTAAATTTTGCTCAGTCTCCATCATCCCCATTCTCCTGGGTGAGAAAAGCTCCCTTAGTCAGCTTCGTGTCTTAGTTTTCAGTGAAGTTTTCAAGACCCTGAGACTTTTCTGATGTCCAGCTGTATCCATTTGGTATCCAGAGAGTTGCTGCCATATAGGTGCTGGAGGGAGGAAACCTGGGTGGTCATGGATATGTCACTATATTCTCTGTCCTTGCTTTTTTTTAATTTTTATTTTCCTACCTTTAAAAGTCAAATTAATTCCTTGCCTTAATGTGGGAGGTGTGAGCATTTGTGAGTGCTTTCATGAATCATAGTCTGTGAATGCTAATATTCTAGAGCCATGTGAGTAGCCTGCAAAGCCTTGATCACTTATAATTGTTAGAAGTTTCAATGTTGTAAGATGGGAGCAAATGACTCATGTTCTGGAAGTGGCATTTGAAATAAGGATTGTTTTGTATAATGCCTGATGTTTGTAAAATCCTTTGTGTAAACACCTGGCAGTGTTTTGCAAATATTGTGGACAGTATTATTTTTAGTTGAGAGCTGAGGTAAAATGTCCAGGCCAAACCCTGTGTGTACCCCATTGATTGCTATGTAAATTTTCACCATGGTAGGTTCTGTTGTGCTGGTAAAACTTTCCAGGCAGAAATCTTCAACTGAAATGGAGATTTCTGAAGTGAATTAAAAACTCACTTCATTTTGCATGGCAGGAAATCCGGCGCTTGCATCAGTACGTGAAGTTTGCTGTTCAGGACGTGAATGATGTTCTGGATTTGGAGTGGGATCGGCACCTGGAACAGAAGAGAAAACAGAAGTGAGTAATTGAAATTGGAGTACAGAACTACTGCAAAGAACGCATCAGTGAATTGGGAATTAGTCTTTAATCAACAGACAAAGACCTTTTTCTGTTTAACAGTACGATCTTTTTCAAGGGGTCTGGGATTGAAGCTTGTCTAAGACACCTAATGGGAGCCATGGATTCGGACTCTCTGGCTTCATACATGTTACAAGCTTGTTGTGTCTCTGTGTACAGTGCAAATAGTGCTTATAGAAAAAACCTGTGAGCTTTGTAGAAATTCATTGATGGCAGCTAATGAAACCTTCCTAATAGATAAAATATCTTGAAGCAAATGAGCTTAAATAAATAAACTGGCAGCATATTCAAAGGAGAAATATGTATTTGAGATGAACTGAACTGCTTTGGTGTTCAAACCATACAGTGTTTGACCTCCTCGAGTTTCAGTAGCCAGAACCACTAAACCATTGGTATTTGCTTGCCTGCCTGTGACCCAGATGCACAAATGGTCCTTATCCCCTGTCTCTTGATCTGATCTCTGCAGGCGTCTGATAGTCCCTGAGCGAGAGACTTTGTTCAACACCCTGGCAAATAACCGGGAAATTATCAACCAGCAGAGGAAGAGACTGAACCACCTGGTGAACAGCCTGCAGCAGCTCCGCCTCTACAACCAGACATCTCAGTGGAGTGTTCCCAGTGATACATCTCTAAACACTGCTCATAGGTATGTGGAACATGAATCCCTCCTTCTCTCTTGCCCCCAGCAATGTGCAAGGGTGCATCCTCCAGAGAATGATGTTTTGTGGGCATGCTATGGGAGGACGCGAAAATTATACTAAACCATGCCCAGGTAATACGGAAGCTCATTGGTTGTATTCTGGGACACACTGCTGGATGCTTAGCAGAAATTTCCCCTGAAAGTTAAGGGGTTTTATAGTAAATGGAATAATAGAGCCTCTGGGCTGAGATACTGCTGGTTGTCTGTCTGACTTCAGGGGAAGAAGTGAATGGCTCTTGAAGTTTCCAAAATAGTTAAAGATGCATCACACGGTATTTAGAGGAGCCAATTGTTCTTCCAGATATGCCAGTGGTTCTAGTGGCTACTTTGGCCCAGTTTTGTTCCTGCTTTGGTTGGTTTCTTTCTGCTGATGATGTTTTTTCACTGCTCTGCCTTGTCCCAGTTTTGACAGTGACCTTGAAAGCCTGCGCAACGATTTGATGAAAACTACTTTGAAATCACATGCCAAACCTCTGCCCAAAGCACCTGGTAATTTATTCTTTTGTACTGACATTTATGCCATAAATGTGAATTACCTTTTTTTGACTTGCAGTTTGATTATAGACTAATAACTGCCTTCCATTTTCCAGCTAAGTTATCCCCAGTGAAGCAGGCACAGTTGAGGAATTTTCTAGCCAAGAGGAAAACTCCACCAATTAGGTCTACAGCTCCAGGTAAACCTTTAGTGACCATAGAAGTCTGAAATGCTTTCCCAGGAGGGTTACCTATCTGCTGTGGGACTGAGACCTGAAATTAGCTTTTGACTTTTCAACCCCTACCTCTCCTTTCCTATTCCCCCATCTGCTCTCAGGAGGACTTGCCTTCAGCTGCTGTCTGGTTGAAGGCTGCCTTTCCAGGCAGTTAAGAGGTCAAATCCTATCAGTGCAGGAGTAAAACAAGCCAATAGGAGACCATCCTAAAATAGAGTGCATTTGTCATGGCTGTTACACTGGATAGCTCCCTCAACTTACTACTGAATTTTGTTTTTGATACTGCAGCAAGTTTGTCTCGATCTGCTTTCTTGTCCACGAGATATTATGAAGATTTGGATGAAGTCAGCTCAACGTCCTCAGTTTCCCAGTCGCTGGAGAATGATGATTCACAAGCAGTGGACCAGGAAGAAGAGGCTGCCCCAGTCCAAGTCCCTCGTCATGCTCCTGTGGTCCGAACTCCCTCAGTCCAGCCCGGTTTGATGGCTCAGTCTCCGTCCTTTGGGAAACAGCACCTCTCCCTGGGTACTTTGTGTGAGTTGTGTTTGCAGTATCTCTTCTCACTGTGGTCTCGTGGGTAGCTTTAACCACTGTATCCATTGCCAGTACTTCAGGCCCTGGAGGAATGAGATTGCAGGATACAGATTTTGCCGAGTTCCTAGGAGCAGTAACGGAGTGGCTTCATAACCTCATGAACTCGAGCTAAAAGCACTAGAACACTTTGACTTACTGATTGTGTTTTTGTGATAGCCTGGTTCTTTCAGGTTGCAGTGACTTAAAATATTGTCCAAAGACTAAGAAACTGGAGTACTACTGCATTTGGTTGATGTGGCCAAGGTTAGGAGTTCTGAGCCCAGCAAGTCTCAGTAAGAACTGCATTTGCATACACTCAGTTTTCCTTATGCAAGAGAGGTTTCTTTAATCTCTGCAGCCAGAGAGAAAAATAAGGTGTCAGCAGAAGTGTCTGTAACAGCAAACTGAAAGTCCTCTAATGCACTGAAATGACATCTATTGAGACTTAGTAAATTCCTTGAGATATACCAAAACTGCCAGGGACAGATTGTGCTGATTGTTTGAATGGCCTGCACATCAGTCCTGTCAGAAGGAAGCTGTGTACTTAGAGGAACTGCAGTTCAGCAAAGGCTTTCAAAGACTCCCTGTTCTGTAGAGAAACAGTGAACTAATACTTTTGTTATTTTGTTTCTTTAGTGCCTACATCTTCAAACAGAATCATCCCACAAGGGGCAGACAGTACCATGCTTGCAACAAAGACTGTGAAACACGGGGCCCCTGCTCCCACTGTCACTGTTCCAGCACCACAAGCAGCTGCTGCTGCAGCTCTGCAGAGGCAGATGGCTGCTAACCAGTCCCCAGGTAAAAGGCTGGCTAATTGCCCAAGTGACCTCTGAGCAGCTGAATGTGGCTTTCACAGGGATTTAGTGCTCTCAAAGGAGGAGATCATCAAACAAAATGTGGCGTACATCTATAGTTGTTGCACCTCTGAGCAATCCAGTGTTCCTTTGTCTTCCTTTTTCCTGTAAGCTGCTAGTACAAAATACCTGATTTTTTTGTACTTTGTAAATTTCTGTTAACTGAAGAAAAGACAACGTAGGTAAGAGAGTTCATAAGAATAATTAGATTTGGTCAGCAAACAACAAGAAATGTACCAGCTATATAGATTGCTGCCCACTTTTCTTGTTCTTAGTGAAGTCTGAGGTTCCAAATGTTTCAGGCCAGGTACACTATATATGTTCTAGAATCTTGGCTGGATCTTTTTGGAATTACTCAGGCCATATTGATTGAAATTCAATGCTTAATATGGAGTTTGTCTTTACATCTTTTTTTTTTTCCTCCGTTTTTTTTCTGTTCCTTAAAGCTGTGAGCACCTCCTTGACTGAATCAACTCTGAAGAACGTTCCTCAGGTGGTGAATATTCGAGAACTCAAGTCTGGTGCATTGACTCCAGCAGTCTCTGCAGTGATAGGGTGAGTGCTGGCCATCTTTCTGGTGGCCTTTGGTACATTTGCACTGGAGCACATCTGCCAGTGGGGAGCAGTAGCAGTGTTTTACTGAGTCTGGCTGTGTAAGACCTAAAGTAGGTGCATTTAGAGAAGAGTATTGGGTTTGTGGATTGAAAGAAAGAAATAAGAAAGATCTTTCCAGGTCATTCAAGGATTTGCTAATGGCTCGTCCTGAACAAATGATGAAACCAGTATTAACCTCCTTTTCCATTTGTCTGTGAAACACATTTATGTGCATCCTCTCCTTTTGGGATTCAGTGATTTTACTGCTAATATGAAATTTGGACCTGGTATCTCTCCAATCACTACCTCTGTTCTACCTCTTTCAGTGAGGGAAATGCAGTCCTCTGTCACTGAGTGTGGTCTGTGACTTTAGGCTGTCCAGATGTTTTTCTTCTACTTTGTCATCCTTTGCAGAGAAAACCTTCCCTGGAGTTATGCCTCTTCTGTCTGTTCCCAGATTCACCCTCTGAGGGAGGGAGAACTGTGCTCTGGCTTTCCAGAAAACTTTTCTCAAATGTTTTGACATCAGAATTTTGACTGAAGGGTTGGGTGTCATTAGGGGTCAGTCACTTTGGAACACTACCGAGCTGCAAGGCTCTTCCTCATGAGTAAACTATGAAAGTTGACTTCTGGTATTTAACCTTGAATTTGTTACCATTTCTTGTGAGTTAGCTCTAACACTTGGCTTCCCTACTCTGCCTCCTGCAGACAACAGCCAGCTCAGCTCATTCCAGGCATTTCTGTCTTATCACCAAGTTCTGTCACCAGCCTAGGACTAGGCCTTTTCCCTGTCGTTGTAATGACCTTGAAACTGTGTTTGCTTGAAGTTCCTGCTGTTGCTTAAGACCAGGGCAGTGCATGGCCAGTTCTGGGCTGGGGAGGCAAGGGCACTACTGAAAAGTCTGTGCAAAGTTGGGCTTCCTGCATGAAGAGGGATAGATTCACCACATATCTCTGATTATAAGTTCATATGGAGTTGCAAATGCTTTATTCATATCACTGTGAGCTGTTCGTGCAGCTCCTGGAACAACTGCTGTTGTTGCATCACGACTGGCTTTCACACATTTGTGTGTACTCTTTGCTGTCAAAGAAAAAACATGAAATTCCTTTGATGCAGCTTTTCAAAAAGAGAACAGTCTCACAGTGGTGGTACTCAACTGCTGACCTTGACATTTACTTCATGGTTTCTTTTGCATTTTGATTGAGAAACAGCTTGGGCACTTTTTGCTATTTTATTTCTTCCTAAAAGTGATAAACTGGGATGGGGAGGGGAGTTGCTACATCTTTTGAAAGTCAAATTTGCGGACAGCTCTATTTGGGAATTTTTTGGCTAAAAGTAGTCTTGTGACCCGGAAGAGTTTTCCATCCTCTGTTTCATCAGAACTATGATGAAAAAAGTAGAAAAGTACTGGCTGTTCATAGAGAAGGCTGTGAGTGAGCAATATGTAATGAAATTGGTTTTCACTTGAACTGTGGTTAAAGACCTGTCTTACCTTCAAGTAGTTTTAGACTGGCAGTATTGATTGATCTCTCTAATTTATAGAGCACCAGCTAGCTCGATATCTTGGAGGCTTTCTACAGTCTTACTTTATAGCTGACCTCATAAAAATGTACTTTCTAAAAATTCTACCCAAATGAACCGTGCTTGCCAGTCAGATTCAGCACTAAAATGAAGAGCATTCACCCAGCAAAGTTAATTCATGAGTTTTTGCTACTTCAGACATCCTGGCTCCCTTTTGCTGCCACAGCACACTCTTCGGTTGTTAAGCAGGAATGATTTTTCAGTTGTTATCAGTTGTTCAATGGCCTGTGAGTGGGTGTGTTGGTGGTCTCAGTCTACCAACTAATACATAGTTTTCAGTGCAAAAAAAAATCCTTTCTCCACAACTGAAGTCAAAACCAGCATTTTCATAGCATTGTCATGTGATCTTGGGATCAAGTCCCACCCTCTCATGAATTTCACAGGCTTTCTGTTGTTTTCTTCTTTATTCGGTATAAACTTGAAATCTACAGCTGCACCATCCCAACACCAACTTTTTCCAGTGTTAATCTTAAAGTTTTCATTGTTTGCTGTACTTCTGCTTTGGGCAGAGGGCAAATCCAGGCCATGCAATGTAGAGAGGGAGTACTCATTGCTGGAAGGAAGGAAGGACTTTCTAGTAAAGCAAAGCTGTTTAAGGCACAAGACCAAATGGCCATGCAAAATGTTTCATGCATGTGTCCTCTTCCTTTGGAATATGGTAGAAAATTCCTGTGAATTGGCCTGCAGCTGACCAAACAGTAAATGCAGTTTGGGAATCCTCATGCTTTAGCAAGCAGACAACTTTGGGTGCCCAAATTTGCTCACAGTCTGGGATTTGCAGCCTCAGCCGGAGATTGGTTATTGCCTCAGTGAACTTCTGATCCGAGTCAAGATGGAGAGAACCTGCCTGGGTAAGAAAGCTGGGCTTTGCCACCAGGAGAATGCAATCACGGTTGAATTTAAGCTTCTGAAATCTTCTGGTTTTGGCCAGTGAAGCTTTGAACCTGGTGGGCCACAGGCTTGAGGAGATGGTAAAACTGGTTGGCTGTTCCCTCGTGGCAGTGATTTGGTGTGTTAATGCCCCACAGTGCCACGGTCAGATGCTGCACCCCATGAGATGCTGCCATTCTGCAGCAATTGTCTGGAGTTTTTTATTTCATGGTCAAAAATACCAAACCTATAGCATAGAATACAGGTTAATTTTATCATAGTTCTTGCCATGACTTTGTCAATCTTTATAGTACACTTCAAAGACAGGAAATGCTCCCTCCACCCCCTCCCAACTTTGTCTCCTTACTCAGCATTTCTAAGCATTGCATGTACGTGTCTGGACTCCACATGATAAAGGAAGCTGCTTAAATTTGTTATCCACTAGGCATAAAATTGTAATCCCCTTACCTGCTGATTTTTCATCAGCTCCCTGTGAAATAGAAAGCCCTGACTCTCTTCAGAGACAAGAGTGTCTGGAGAAGACTTGATCGTTTAAGTCTAGAGGTTTAAACACATTTGCAGACTTCCTTTGTTAAATGTGGCTGATTCATTTAAGAGGTTTATTCTCTAATCAGATTTGTTCGTTTGGAGTTGTGCGTGGAATCTTTAATAGCGGCTGTTGTTCAAGACTTCTGGAAGCTGTGCTTTTTGAGAGGAGAGGAAATCCTCTTTCAGACTAGTTATTCATATAATTGTTTAATTTTTCTTTTAAAGATCATCCGTACCTCACTCTGCAGCCCAGGCAGTCCATCAAGTTTTGGCAACTGTTGCTACAAATCAAGCTAAACAGGTATCTTGATATAAAACCCTTTCCTTGTGGAATACTCTACCTGGGCGTGCTCAGCAGAGTTTGGGGGTTTAATTTTCATACCTTGTCCTCCATTCTTGACAAACCATTTCTGTATCCATGACCTCCACAGTGTGATGCCAGACATATCTATGTTATGTCTTGCCTTTTCTCACTTCTGAATACATACAGCTTTCTAATGGCCCCAACCTTGCTGCAGTGAGGGTTGCAGCTAACAGCAGAGGAAGCTGTATTAGGTAGACACAACTAAATTTCACACTAAAAGAATAAAAGTGATAGGCAATCAAGGGAGAGAGTTCTTTACTTACCCTATTATTCTGCTGAAAACATTGCTTAATGGTTGACAGGCTGCTGGGTTTTATATCTCTGCATCAAAAAACCAATGCAGCAGTCTTTGTCCTCTGGAATCATTGAGCTGCTGCCCATGGAGGCTTGCTGACCTGTTGAAAAGGTTGAGGACTGACCCTGTATTTAAGTGTCAAGACATAATGGGCCCAAGATTGCAGAGCTCTTCTAAGTGCTTCAACCACCTACCTGTATTTTATTCTTAAGTCACTGCATGACATTAATAATACCAAACCAATGTCAGAAGGACCTTTGTTAATGGACAGACTGCACTGACCTGAAGTGGTGCTGTGTTTTTAGACACCTCTGACAAGCTCGATGAAGGGCCAGACTCCACCCTCCTCTGTGTGTGCACCCTCTCCTATGGCATCCACAGCTGGTCCAGCATCATCTGGCAACAAGGTCTCAGGTAAGTTGTCTTTAGTGGAGATGGAAATAAGGCCTGGATGTCTCTTGCCACATGTCAGGGTGCACAGTCCAGAGAATGAGGATACTGAGGAAAAAAGATTTGCCTCCACTGAGAGGTTGCCGTGCCCGTCTTGAGGGAGAGAATTTGAAAAGCAAAGGTACAGAAGTGCAGGAGAGTGGTTTTCTGTACTCTCTGTGTTTTGTCTGTTCCTGCATCTAGAATTCAGTGACACAATTCCTTGTTCAGAGTGGACTCAGGACTTGTAACTCTTATCAGGAAATGCTGAAAGTACATCTTCCACAAGGCTACTGTGGTTTGACAGCAAATGAAAAGCAGCTCTTTTGTTTTTCAAACATGAAAATCATGCTGATTTTAAACATTTTAAATGTGCTGATTTGATTTTTAGACACACTGCATTATAGAAGTACCTGAACAACCTTGAAGTGAACTGATTCCTGTGCAGGATCTATTGAGCATTGAGCTGTAGGACCAGGTTTGGAGCTAGTTCAGACTCAGCGATTGGTCTCATAGAGTTGGGAAGCTTCTAAAGAAAGGAATCCTCAGTTTAGAACTTAACAGGGAAAGAGGAAACATTAGGGGAAGGCAGCAATTGATTTTTAATGTGTATTAGATAATAATGCTTGCATTGGACATGGTTTTATAAGCCTCTTGCATAAATGTCTGAAATCCATCTCTGTTGGTCTTTTGCCTTTAATCCGTGGATGTAGGTTGCCTCTTAGCCAGGGGTAAGAAGCAGTAAAAATAGCTAGGAATCATATTTGACTTGGCAAATGCTTCCTAAATTTTAGTTTATTGAAAATGTCGGCTCCTGAATTTGATAGCACTTCCTTTTTATTCAAAATTTATTAAGTTACAGACTGCGTGTGCAAGCTAATCCCTCCTTTTCTGATAGATGGATGATAGCATGCTTTGTTTATATATATTTTTTATTTGTAAATATATTTTAAAAGTATATTTATCTGTTGTTCTTGTAACTTACAGGACAAGGGACAGTAAAAACAGTTACAGCTGTTTCTTCTACTGTGACATCAGTACAAGCAACAACTTCACAGCTCAACAAAACATTCTCATTTTCTTCTGCAGGGTGTGTATGAACATTAAGATTTCTTTGTAGTTGGCATTAAATATGAGTATTGGCTGTTAGAGCAGGTGTTGCCTACAGGCTGTGCAGTACTGTAAAATGGCACCTGCAAATGTTAGACTGGGAGGGCAGGGGTTGTGCCAGAGTCCTTTGAAGACCTTGTTTGTGGAAGCCTGAGTGAGGTCTGAAAGTCTGTGAGACTTTGACACGGTATCATGTTGCTTTGAGATTTTTCAGTGTATAACTGATCAAGAGTAAAGGATGACTAGCTTGCTTTTGGGGTTTATCTACAGTGGACTGTTGAACAAGTTCCCATGACTTGAAATTATGACTTGAAATATGTACTGATGGTTACACTTGCTGAATTATTTATTTATTTTAATACAGCAGAACAAATTTTGTGTTTTGGCTTGAAAAGTAATCAGTTCATGAAGGTGACAAGAGGGGCCCCAAGCCATCTGGTGATATCTGTTACATAACAATAATACAGAGCAAGGCACATGTTATGAACATACAGTACTCTGAAATCTCTCTTATGGAATGTTATTTCAAGGATGGGGAAAAGATTTATTTGATTATATCTTATGTTTAGGGGAGAGGGATAATTCCTTAGGAATGATTGTTTGAAATTGTGCATGTTTACTGGTCTAACACTCAAGTGAATTTCTCTGTGAAGTGGGCAACATTAAGAATTTCAGAACACACACACACTTTCAAATGGCTGGTTTCTATCAATCTTACCCATTTCTCTGCATGTTTGTTAAGTGGATGCTACCCAAATGCCTTGCTGGGCTCTTCAGAGGGCTAAAAGAGTCCTTTTGAGTGATGGAAATTCAGATTCAAAAAGCAAACAACCCTGCCTTTGTCCCATGTGCAGTGCCTCAGTGTGTAAACCATATGCTGAATACAGTGCCGTTGTCAGTGATGTCTTAGTCCCACGGCCTGACTTCTGTATCAGCAGCTGGTCTTTGAGAATCAGAGAAAGCTTAAAAAGCCTCAGGGAATGAAGATCTCTGCAAGACTCATTATGAAAGATCACAGTATTTTTGCTAGACAAAATATTTTTAGTGTAAAATAGATAACTTTTCATTTCTCTCTTGCTATGAGTGATCTCCTTTTTGGTGGATGGTAGTATCCAGTTATTCCAGTGCACATGCACTGATTCTTCCCTTTTAGCTCTTTCAAACTCTAGTTGCCCCTGTGGTTTTTCCTCTCACCAGTCTCCCCAAATCCATCAGGTTTTGGTGCATGGTGTTCAGTGGCAGAGCTGCATGGGGAAGAAACAGACAGCAGAAAGGAAAGAAGATGGGAGGATGAGGGGTGGTCAGAAGAACTTTGACTCTCTTTAGCCCTCTAGAAGCCTTTTCAGAGAGGAAACACAGTTTGTGTGTGCGTGTGCTTCTCTCTTCCTGTTTAGTCCTTGGAGAAGCTGTGTCTGTGTGCCTGGCTTTGTGCAAGTCTGTAATGGAAATCCGAGTCTCAGTGTTGTGCTCATCATATGGTTGGAAGTTTCAACACTTTGAGCTAAGTCATTCTTTCCCTTTCTCCTCTTTCCTCCTAGGTCTGTATTTAATTTTAGTGGTGTCACATCAGCTGCTTCATCACAGACGCCGCCCAGCCTCACTCCCTCACAAGGTTAGTTTGGGAGAGTGTGCAAACAGCATCTCTTCCCTTCTAAGAGAGTGTTTACTCTTCCTAATTCATGTGGTTCTTGTTCTGCGTTGCAGTTCTGTTACTAAAATTGCAATAACATTTCATACATATGCTGGGTTCTGCCCTGTAATACACAGAAATCTGAGCCACCCGCCTTTCAGTTAAGAGTAAGCAAAATATTTGTTGCCAAGAACATTTAGGAGGCACTAGTTTATGAAAAGGGTAACATCTGTAGTCATTTCCTCTGCTGTCTTTAATCTGTAGATTTAAAGTTGCTGAGGTGGGCTGACACAGAACTGTCATCCAGTGAGCATTTAGTAATCAGAGGGAAAGGCTTGGAATGGCTTTGTGTTGCTTCTAAAATTGAAGTGACAATAGTGGCTGCCTTTCCATGTCATAGGTAGATCCTATTTGCCCAGTCTGGTAAAAGGGAGCTGATAAAATCTGCTTTGTGTAATAGTTTTGAGGCTTTCTGCCTTTAATTTCAGTCATACAGGTGAGATCATATGGTCAAAAAATTTGCTCCCAATATTATTGGTTCTTCTGATAAAAGATATCACCTCTTCATAGAAATCTTGGCTTGTTCCTATCCTTAGACCACCACAGCCACAGTAATGCTACTGATACTCTTGATGTTAAACAGAGAGAATCAACTGGGCTTAAAATTTGAAGATTGACATAAAAGCTTAGGTAAATAACACAGATAAAGCAGGAGTGGGAGGTGCAGGAGACAGACTTGTAAACCACAGCACTGTGTGAGGGTAGGTACTTCACACTGCTCTGTGAGCTGGTAGGAGCACCTTTGTAACTGATAATGGAAGAACTACAGAATGTAATTTCAGGGCCTCAGGAGGAAAAAAAAGCTACATTATTGAGTGTCAGTTACTTAAATATACTTAATATAGGGGAAAACACAAGGATAGTAGCAGCTCTGCTAAGAAGCTTTTGCTCTTTGTTGTTTGATCTCCATGCAGGTTTCCTATACTTTGTCCAAACACCAGTGCAATGTTTTCAAGTTAGAATTTGTGTTCGGTGCTCAGAAATGAAATGATAGTACATTAAATAAAATTAGCCCAGGCTCCCTTAAAACTTCAGCAGTTTTATGCTGTTGGACAGGGTGTATGTTAGAAGTGGAGCTGCTTTGGCAATTACATTTGAAAGTTTTTCTCTAGTTTTTCAAAGCTGAAAACAGGCTGTATAGAAACTGGTTGGTGGTCTATAAATAGCTGGATTTGTAAAGAAAGGTTTGATTTTGTAGAAGACTCTTCAAGTGTCAGAAAGTGTTTTTATGACCTAAACTGTTCTGAGCCATCAGTTTAAAAATAAAGTGCTGGAGTAAATGTCAGGAATTTTTTACCTGAACCAAGTAAGAAGGGGTGAAAGTGGTGTCAATAGAAAATTATCTGTAATAACCAGGTCTTTTATGTTTTTATCAAACTGCTGAAAAATAAATAGGAGCCAAAGGCTGGAGTTGTCTGTACTTAAAGAGAAGGATGGTTAAGTGGAGGCTATGATGTGGCAGTAAAAGTGTTTGTCACTGCCACCCTGGCCATAAAGGCTTCAGGTGTCACTGTTGTGTCCTGAATGGTTATGAAGGTTGCAGTTACCTGATGGACAGAGGCTTTGTAGTTCTGAGGCAAGAGCACTGACACTCTGTGAAGCACTAAAATGGACCATTATTATAAGAATGATAAATGAGCTTTGCATACCCTAACTCGATTTGTTACCTCTGTCTCTCTCACTGACAGCCCCTGCAAAAGAGTCTGCCCAGCTGGATTCATTTTTGTTTGCTGGGAGTTCCAAACTTGGAACAATCCCCGAGGCCTCCTTTGCTTTTGGGTCCCACAAGGCAGCAAGTGCTCCAGGAGGTGTAGCAGGAGGTAGCTCCTCAGCAGATGGCACCCAGTCAAACAAAGCTGCTGCAACATCATCTTCTGCTCCCCCTACAACCTCTGGCAAGTTGGATATTGCTCCATCCAAACCAGGAGATCACTTGTTTCAGGGCAATCTAGCTGGGGAAACTCTTGGGAGCTTCTCAGGACTACGGGTTGGTCAAGTTGATGATAATGCCAAGACCACCACTAAAGCACCATCTACTAGTGTTGCAGGAACACAGTCAACTAAAGTGTCTACAATACCTTCTGGGTTTAATTTTGCTGCTCCCCTGACATTAGGAAAAGCTGGAGAAGCTGCTTCAACATCAGTCACGTCAGCTGGCACAGCATCCCTGTCCATCAGCACTAGTGCCACAGGCAGTCTTTTTGGCAATGTCCAGTTAACCAGCACTGGGTCTTCTGGAGTGTTTAATCTTGGAGGCTCTGGTGGCAACAAACCTGCCTTTTCATTTGGTATTCAGCAAACAAACAGTATGAGCACGTCCACCTCTACCCCTTCTACTCTCCCTGCTTCAACGTCCCTCTCGTTTGGAGGTTTCTCAAGTTCATCACAAACTGCTGTCCCTGCTGCAACTTCCAGTAAGTCTGCAGGGGATGCCAAGTTACCACCTGGGTCAGAAAAACCATCTGAAAATGAAGCTGTAGCAACTGGATCTTCACCTCCAGTGCCACAGCCCCAGGCACAGCTCTCAGAGCCACTTAAAGAACCCGCCTTACCCCAGGCCACAGCCGGGCACGCCATCCCTGAGGGCTCTGGGACCACAGTGGCACCACCTCCCCCTGAGCCCGTGGCTGCTCCCACCTCCACCAGCGATCTGAAGGCCCCGGTGCCTCCCGCTGCCTCTGCAGCCACCCCACCAGATCCGAATGTCTCAGCAACAACCTCCACAGCAAGCGTTGCCTCTCCTGCAGAAGCCACAGGTGCTCTGGCTGCTACCTCTGATGTTACTACAGGTGTGCAGAGTCCAGCTGTTGGTGCCTCTGTGTTTGCCCCCACTTCTGCAGGCTCCTCGGTGTTCTCTCAGCCACCAAGTTCCAGCTCCTCCGGCTCAGCATTTACCCAGCCTGCTGGGGAAACAGCTGCCACTCCTTCCACACCACCCGTTTTTGGACAGCTCCCAGCAGGTACCACAGCATCCTCTCCGTTTGGGCAGCTCACCACCAGCACTCTGTCCACGGCCACCGCCACCACCCAGGCTGCCACCTCAGGCTTTGGTACTTCTGCTTTTGGCACCACCACGACGGGGGGCTTTGGCCAGCCAGCCTTTGGGCAAGCACCAATCTTTGGGCAACCTGCAAGCAGTTCTTCAAGTGGCTTTACCTTCAGCCAGTCTGGGTTTGGGACAATGCCAGCCTTTGGCCAGCCAGCGGCTTCCACAGCAGCCTCGAGCAGTGGGAATGTTTTTGGAGCCCCAGCCAGCACCAACAGCGCCAGCTCCTTCTCCTTTGGCCAGCCGGCCAGCACGGGCGGGGTGCTCTTTGGGCAGAGCAGCCCTCCCGTGTTTGGGCAGAGCACTGGCTTTGGGCAGGGGGCATCTGTGTTTGGTGGCACCGCCGCTGTCACCACCACCACGTCCTCTGCTGGGTTCAGCTTCTGCCAGGCCTCAGGTAAGAGCAGAGTGCTGTCCCAGTGGCGCTGTCTGGCTTGGAGTGTATCACTGGGGAAAGCAGGATGGGATTAATGCCTTTTCTTCCTCTATGGCACCTGATGGTTTTCATTGTTTTGGTTTGGTTTTGTTCTATTTTGTTTTGTTTTCAACTAGTAAGAACAAGAGCTGCAGCGTATGTGAGAAGCAGGCTAATGTTGGAGACCAAAGAAGCTTTTGCTCTGCTTCACTATTCATCAGCAGGCCTCTGAATGTAGCCTTGTCATCCAATCCTGCCTTCATTTTATACTTACAAGTCTACCTTGATTTAATTTTGCATTACATGTTGTCCTGCCTGTTGCACAATAACTAGAAATGTTGTAAATGGTCACACCAAAGGGGCAGAGCAGCTCTGAGACCATAACCAAGGCAGTGAATAAATACAGATGCAACACTTCCTTCAGTAGCCTGCACTGAACACATGCAATAGTGGCTGTACAGCCAGGTGTAATACCATGTCATCAGCTAGGATGGCCAGAAATAATTTAAGCCCTCAAAGTGATGGGTTTGCAGGGAAAAATCTGTTAAATCTGATTTTGCATTTGGGAATGTCTCAAAATTAACTATAGCAGTAATATGAGCATCAGCTACCTGTGCACACAGTTAAATTGGATTCTTGCACAGACCAAACCTCCTTGGTCAGTCCCTTTTTGTTCTCCACATCCTCCAGTATGTTGTTGGGGTTTTTCCAAAGGTTTCTCTGTACAATCTTCAGAGAGCTCCCAGAGAAAAGTGATAAGTACGTAGTAATAATAGAGAGCATGTATTTCCAAGGAAGAAAAACTAATTAGGTTCATTTAATTAAAAATGATGGCACTGCAGGCAACTGCTTGCTCATTTTAACTACAGTAGCAGAGAATAGTTAAATTGGGGGAAGTGAACTCTGCTCGAGAAAGGTGTTCCTAATTATAGAAATGCAAGTTTTATTACAAAAGGCACATTTAAGTGAACTGGGAAATGGAAAGGGGAGTTCTTTTTTTAATCAAAACATTTCATTATCTTTAACAGGAGTCCTCAGGTAACAAAGCTCAGATTCTCTTTACACAAGGGCAATCAGAATGCTCCAGTGCTTGTGCACGACTTGCAGTATTATTGCAGCCATGTTAACAGAAATCCAGTTCTCCGGGTGTTAGCAACAATCCCACAAGTGAAAAGGCCTTCTATTGTCTGTTTTTAAGTTGTCCAAAGAGAGAATGACAATGACTTTCAAATAAACTTTCAATGTCACTTATTATTTGTGTGTTGGCACATGCTTTGTATTTGTCCAGCCCAGATATGTTTGGTAACAGCATTTGTATCCCTGTGTTTTGGCATGGAAGACCTGTCCTTTCCCTGTCCTGGTCTAGTGTCACCTCCCTGAATGTCTTACACTCTAGTAGTAGTTCTGGTGGTTAATTTTTCTTTTTTCTCTTAGGTTTTGGTTCTAGTAACACAGGTTCTGTGTTTGGGCAAGCAGCAAATACTGGAGGCACTGTCTTTGGCCAGGCAAGTGTTTATGGCTTTTTGTAGAAACAAAGGGCTGTTACATGTGGGGGACTTGGTCAGGGTTCCCTACTTCTGATATATTTTTAAAAAATACAATTTGATGTGTTTAATAAAATGTGTCCCAGTCTGTACTGGAGATATTTGCTGTTGTGGTGAGCACCAAAGCAGCCATCTGCATGAATACTCCAGGGGGTATGGAGACACAAACATTTTATCACATGTAAGATAAGATAGATGCAGTAAGTCTCCTGCATTTAGTCCATGCTAAGTGGAAAGTAGGGCAAGTGTAGGGCAAGTCTCAAAGGCATTATTCTGTACTGTGGACAAGATTTAAGACAGACTTAAATAAAATTTCATGGCATTCCATTTTGGAAGGTGATTGCTGGCTGGTTTGTCAGCCCCTTCAGACATCCAGAGAAATAGCCCAGGCAGAGCAGCCTTGGGGGGAACACGTGCTGCTTTGACTTTGCTTAAATCCCTTTTTTGTCCTTTTTGTGTTCTAGCAGCCATCTTCTTCCAGTGCAGGCTTGTTTGGAGCTGGAAGTGGTGGGAGAGGTGGAGGCTTCTTCAGTGGTTTGGGAGGAAAGCCAAGTCAGGATGCAGCCAGTAAGAATCCCTTCAGTTCCTCCAGTGGAGGATTTGGATCCACAGCTTCCCAGAGTAAGTGAACAAAACAAGAATACAAAATGTGCTGTGATTTCCATCTGCTTTTGTGAACCAATCTGCTTTTCTGCTGCTAATTGTTTTTGAGTGAATTCTGTGTTAATATGAAAGGCTTTGAGTGGGTAACCAAGAGCATGTGTGATGTGTAAACCAGAATTTTTCTTCTAGGTTTATGGAAAACAAGTGGGGAAGCCATTGAAACAAACAAGCAGATGCAAGAAGTGTGAATAATATCTATATTCTGTAAAGAATTCTTGGCCAAGTCCTTCCTTAAAATGGAATACTCTAAATTCTTGTCACTGAATTTCTGCCTTCAACTTGATTGGAAGTTAGAAAGCTTTGATCCTCTCTCATCGCCCTAAGACTGTAAAAATTGCTAAGAATCAATATGTGAGGCATAGAATTTTTGTTACCCTCTGCCTAAAAATTAATACCTTTATGCAGCAGGGTACTTCATCAAAATTTGCTGTGACATATGGATCGGCAGGTAGAAAGCAGAAAGAAGGGGAAGCAGTGGCTAAGCATGAAAGTTGGGAAACAAAGGAAAGCTGTAAAATTAGTGCTGCAAGTGGTTAGAAGCAGCACTTCAAGCCTTAAGAGAGAAAATCCATTTATTTTATTACATTTTTAATGATCCATTGGGATTAATGGTTGAGGTCAGTTTTCTAACCTTGCTAATTTAATCATTTAATGCAGTTCTGGGTTTTGTGATGAAACAAAACAGATGGTTCAGCAGAGAAAAGCTTTGGTTGTTCTCTGTCCTGCCTCTAGATGCAAAAACTCCCTGTAGACTTATGAAGGATGAAAAAATGAGTTACTTCTCAGTAAGGCTGGAAAAGTTTGGCTCCTACTTTAAGGTCTTGTTAGATAATCTTGTGTAGAAATACTGAGCATTGCCAAAACAGCTGAGAATCTTTAATTTGTGGTTTGCTGATATTTGTGTTGTCTGGAGAGACTGATCGTAGCTGCTGGCATTTCTCACTTGAGGAATTGTCTTTTACTGACTGGGGCATAGGATGCATCTAAACAAATCATCCCTCCTGGTGATTTACTAGATTGCAGCAATAAAGGGTTGTTAGTGGTCCATCAGATCCAGAACTGATCCTGGTGGAACTACAAAGCCCTGTAGGAATAAGGGAAAACTTGGCTTCTCCCTGTGTGGTTTTCAGCATGATGTTCATTGTATGCTTGGGGGTTTGGGAAAGGAAAGTAATTTTCCTTTCTCCTGCTTCAGCTAATGAAGTGCAGTGTAGAACATTGTCTGCTATGAGTATTGGCTGTTTATAAATATTCTTCATCTCCCCAGATTCTTCGAGCTTATTTGGGAACAGCGGAGCAAAGACTTTTGGATTTGGCAGCTCCTCCTTTGGAGAGCAGAAGCCTACGGGCACTTTCAGCTCCGGTGGTGGAAGTGTGGCCTCCCAAGGCTTTGGGTTCTCCAGTCCAAACAAAGCAGGTACTTTGGGAATCCACCCACTGGGACAACCCACACTGTCTGGGAGATATTTGCTGTTCTGCCACTTAGCTGTCCACAGCCTGGACTCGGTGCACGGACAAGAATTGTCCCTGAACAATAAATAAAAAATAACTAATGGCTGAGTGAATGGAGCTTTAACTGCTGGGTCCAGGACAGAATATTACTCTCTCTTATGCAGCATCCAGTAAACTACATGCTCAGGTATTTATTTCAAAAATTCCCATTGCAGTTTAAGAGCTGAGAGCTGTGTAATTTAGTTCTGGTCTTATGTTCTGTACAATCAAGAGTACAGAACATGGAACTGAATACGTTTTTCCTATTTTAGATACTTCCTTGGAATATTATCTTACTAACTTCACTCTGGGTTTTGTAACCTCTTTTCTCCTTATTTCACTACTTGCAAATAGTGGAAAAAGGAAAGTGAAACATGTTAATGTGCGTTGCAAAAATGAGTGTTTGCCAAGCAAAGCTTCAGCCCCTGGGATAAATGCTCTTAACTTCCTAGAGATAGAGGTAACAAAATATCTGATCTGTGTTTAAATAATTCAGGCCTAGCGTTTATTTTTTTCCAGACCTTTTGTGTTTGCAGCCAAACAGTATCCATTACCTTGGCATGGACTGGAATTTCACCCTGGGTATTAAAATGTGCAGTGGTATCCCATCCTCATCCCTGGTCAAATAAAAGAGCAGATGTCCTTCACATTCCACAGTGTCAGTTAGAAACAGGCCAATAATACCAGCAGATGAACATAGAATAAAATAATCTGGGTAGAAATCCATTCAGAGCTGCAGGAGGCAGCTAAACCCTGAACAGAAATTGCCAAGAGCAGAGATAAGTTCTTGATTCCCTGCAGGCAGTTCCACTGACCTGGCATTTAATCCTTCCATTTTAGTTTCCACCACTTAAACCAGGATCAGATCATACCCTACCTCCTGAATTTTTGCATCACTGAGGCACCTAAAACCCAAGTTTGCATCTACTCTCTGGTCTTAAGAGATGGGGGAGACTTGCCAGTTGCAGTTTTCTTTCATGCATTCAGGCACTTCTTATCCATATCTTTTGCAGTAAAACACCCTGCAGACTGGAATTAGTTCTATAAATACCTTGGTGTCCATATAATAAGATGAACAACCCCATTATCTACTTGGAAATCTGCTCTTTGTTTTCTCTCTCTGCGTTATTGTTTATGTGATGTTCTTGTCCCCTTTTTTGCCTCTGTTTTGCTCAGGTGGCTTCGGTGCTGCTCCAGTGTTTGGCAGCCCTCCCACTTTCGGGGGATCCCCTGGGTTTGGAGGGGTGCCAGCATTCGGTTCAGCCCCAACCTTTTCAAGCCCTCTGGGCTCAACGGGAGGCAAAGTGTTCGGCGAGGGGACAGCAGCAGCCAGCGCTGGAGGATTTGGGTAAGCCAGGGAAAACAACCTTCTTGCATGACAGGAGTGTGTTTGGTTACCTCTGCTTTAAGAATATATTCAGTCATTGGTTGGTAAGCTCAAAGTATCCTCGGTTTGTTTGTTAAAGAGAAAAAACCAATTAAGGTGTAAAACTACTACTTGCACCCCAAAGGAAATAGTGTGTGTGATAATTTTAATGCTGATTACTCCTCTGTTGGATCTTTAGCTTTAGAGATGTCAGCTTGCAACTGTGTGAGGAAATGCAGGGATATTCTCTCTGTGTGCATTTAATGAGTGCAAATCTAGGACTACAAACTATGCCTAGCAAAGAAAATGACAAATATTGTTATCTGGGACTCTGTCCAGACACTTTATCCTCTGGTTAGATTTGGGCTGGAGATGCTGATGAGAATTCAGGCTGTTCTCTCACCTGTGGGATGAGGCACTTGTAACAGCCTGTGCTCCCAGAACGCTTCATGTTTATCCTTCACTGATTGTTTTTACCTGTCCCTGTACCCCCTAAGCCTGTGCTTGGCACCGGAGCAGACAGCACGTTATTCCTTGCTTTGTTCAGCAAATACAAAATTCCAAACCTTGCCAAGCAGCTTCTGCAGTAGGCAGCAAATGCAGTTCTTCAGCACTGTGCTAGCAGCCAGCAACACTCCTCCATGTCCTGCAGTTACAGTCAGACTGAACAGAGCCAATTCAAAAGAGAAAAACTTCCACTGAGGAGAGGAAACCGGATGTCTTCCCAATCTTGGTGTTTATATATTTCACAAGTGTTTGTCTCTTTGTCTGGTTTCAGGAGGAACTGCCTTTACGTAAGGCACAGGAGGACATCCACAAATGTGACTTGTTAATGCCCTCTGAGGGGTGGGCAGCTACCCCTGAGCTGGAGGAGGCTTCAGCCAGGTGGTCCTGCTGTCCAGAATGTTCAGCAAACTGGGGAGTCCTATTGAAAAGGGTGAAAATACAGGCAGCTTAATTAAATCTCCACAAACAAGGATGTGTTTGTAGGGATGATGTAGCTTAAATCAACTGGTAGTTTGTTCAGTTCCAACATCCAGCCATTGTACTGCAGGATTTTGTACTGAGACTGGATGTGCTCTGTGACAACATGGAGAGCTTAAAGATAAAATGGGATTCAGAAAAAGCAGCATGTTGATGGAAAAGAGGTCTTGCATAAGCAGTCTGCAGACTCAAGAAAGATAATTTAGTGACTTGTGGGAAGCTTTGACAATTTTTTCTCTACTAGAAAGGTACAGACTCGGTCTGATATTTTCAGAGTTCCCTGAGGATGCTGATTTTTAAAACTTTTAAAGAGTGTGCAAAATTCCCAGGCAGCTTTACAAAAATCCAAATCTCACCACAAAATGTTGAGCAATAGTTTAATTCTGCAGTATAATATAGCATCTGTGCAGGACTTCCTTTCTGCCTTTCTCTTGAAGTGAAAGTTTAAAAATCCCAATTCCAAAGAAGTCACTTGCAAGTACATGGTGTTGTATTAGCTCTAAGTTCCTGAGAATACTCTGATGACTTAAATACTTGTGATTCATACTGCTTCAATTCTGAAAAATCTGCATCACTCAATAAATGACTCGGGTGTCAGAAATAGAAACCACTACACTTTTCCAGAGCCTGCAGTTCCAACTGTTGGTTGGCAAACAATGTTTTGCTTTTATAAACTAACCTCAGGTGCATCTCAATTGTATTTTGCACTGCAGCTTTAAAAAAGACTTGGAAATCTGGGCAAGATAGGTTGGATTAAATTGTTACCAGGCAATGACTGCATGTCATGTCTTGTATATATCTGAAAAAAAATCTGCCCATATTAAGCTGTTTTTTATACTGAGTGCAGCCCTTCCAACAGGCCTCTTCTGGTTGCAGCTGAAAGGAGCAGTTTGAACCACAAGTTTTCTTGTCACTATTTTCACCTCCTCTTCCTTACACCAGATAGACAGGATTTGTGTGTTGTGGCATGCTCCTGAGAAGATGGAGTGCTCTAAAACCTCTTGTTTTAAACATATCACCCAATCTTGCTTCTTTTTAAAAAGAACTAAAAAACCTGTTCTGCTTTTCCTGAGAAAAGCAGATTTGTGGTTCAGAGCTGGTGTTGCCTGCGAGTACAGGGGTGAGGAGCCAAAGCAGGGCCAGAGATGCAAAGTCACTGAACTGCCCCTGGTATCTCCTGCTGTCTGTGGAAGCAGTGTGCACATGTGGCAGTGTCTGGGAAAGGAGAGGTGATGTCCTTTACCAGGTGAATTGCTTGTCACACTGCTACAAGGGCTGTCTTTTATCTGGAGAGATAGCTTTTGATGTGGGTTTGTGTTTTGGGTTTTTTAAAGTCTCCTCGATGTGGATGGATGGAGAGGTGGGTTAACGTGCTGTCAGGTCATATTTTAAGTGAGAAATGATAGGAGTTTGTGTGAGGCACAGCCTTGCAGAGCTGGCACACTGTGACTTGTCCAGCTCTGTTCAGGCTGCTGCTGGGTTTTAGGATTGTTGTGCACTTGCAGAGCTTTAGCAGAGCTTGTCATTTGGAAGTCTTGTGTCTGCATTTTGCCCAGTTTAAGTTAAACGTGAAGGTCGTTTTTTGAGAGCATTTCTTACATTCAGAATGGGGAGAGGTGTAGAGGGGGCAGAGAACCATACTGCATCTCATGGTCTCATTAGTGTGTCATACTGAGAGCTCTGTGCTGCCTCCTTGGACAGAGTGGGTGGAGAAAGACAATTTTCCATATGTAAAAGTGTTTCTCATTTCAGTCCCCAAAAGCAATTAGGGGAAGTGATTAGTTAGAGGTGGTGGGGAGAAGTGCCAGGTAGGTGCAGATCTTCAGGGAAGCACTGGAACCTTGTGTGGTTCAAAATGGGCTGGGGAGAGAAAGGAATTGAGAAATCTGCTGATGGTTACGTGGGCAGTGGGGAAGGTACCCCCTGAAATTTGGGAATCTGGGTTCTGTATCTGGGGTCTGCTTTGTGCTCTGGCTTTGAGCAGCTCACACTAATTCTGTGTTTGCTGCCCTGTTTGTGAAACGAAATGATGCTGTACTTTTGGTCAAAAACCATACACGGGTGAATTAAAATGTTCCATTTGATGGCTGGAATTGGTATTTCCAAGCACTTGAAAACATACCCTGTGTGAGCATGAACATATTTGCCTTCCTGCCTAGTGTGTGTCAAGAATGGGAGCTGAACAGACCTTTCTATGTACAATAATCTCTCCCAAACCAGGAAGTCTCTTTCCAAAATGAACAATTATCCGTATCAGCTGGTCTCACCTTTTGATGTATCCTCATGTAAGGAGTGCACTGTTATCGTGGGGATGGGGACAAACTTCCAGTGTAAGTGAGAAGATGTTTGCAAACTCAGAATTTCTCTTTTAAAACCTGCAGGTTTGGTGGTACCAGTAACAACACAGCATCGTTTGGCACCTTGGCAAACCAAAACACGCCCACGTTTGGCTCCCTGTCCCAGCAGGGCACCGGCTTTGGCACACAAAGCAGTGGATTCTCAGCTTTTGGGACAGGTGGAGGAGGTAGGAGAAACTAAAATATAATCACCCTAACAGCCCCCATGTCTCTGGTTTTCCCTGGAAATTGGGTTATGACTCCTCAGCTCCCTGCCAAAACTCTGCCTGATCCTGGTGGTGCTGTAGGGAAGGCACCGTGTCCAGGAGAACTGAGGTGCAGGGTGGGGTCTAGCACCTTCTCAGCCTTCAGCTCCTAATTCTATCACTGATCTGCTGGGTGCATTGTCAGCACATCACTCCTTCTCTGCACACCTCATCAGATTATTGCTTTTCACCCTTTTTTGTGGAGTTGCTCTTTCTCCTCAAAGGAAAACAGTGAGAAATAAGGAATATCTCTTCAGTACCACGTGCATGGGTAACTGTGGTGTAAGTATTTAGTGTCAGAGGAATATGCACTGCAAAGCCGAGCTGGAACACCAACAGCCAAATGTTTCTCTGCTGCAGTTCAGGGAAGCCACAGTGATTTCAGCAGGGCTGAGAGCAGAGCCCGTGCAAGGCCACGATCCCTGGTGGCTGCCTGACACCAGGGGCCTGCATTAAGCACAAACCACCTCCAGAAAGCAGCTCAGAGAGAGAGGAACAACCAGGCACATTGTCTGCAGGGCTGTTAATGAATGACCTGGCTGATGAGCAGTGAAAGCCAAGCCCTCTTAGGAGCCAGGCAAGTCACTTCTCTTCTAGATGGAGATTTGACTTCCATTGTTTGCCCATTGCTTTTTTCCTGGCCTAAGGCAGAAGAGAAGTATTTTTCAATCTGTGTATGGGAGGGGACATTTACTACAAATCCTATGCATTCATTTTCCCCCTTACCAACTATTTTTCTGTCTTGCTTTTCTTTCAGGGTTTGGTTTTGGATCACCTAACACGTAAGTACCATTTTGTGTCTTAATTCTTCATGAAAAATACAAATCAAATCAGAATAAAGAGTGGAATGGTTTACAAGCACAAACTCTGAAAATAGCATGTAAATACTAGTTCTGATTTCCATTTTGGTGGTACTGCAGAGCTCCAAGTCCAGGCTCTGGATGTGTGCTTTCCAGTGAGGTTCATCTGTCTCTTAAGAGAGAATTTCCACTTGGATCATGCTCCTTCTCCACCTCTCAGGGACATGATGTGTGTGGTCAAGCTGTGTGTGTGAATCAGGAGTCTGCTCCATTTATCAAGTTGAAAAAAGGAATGAAATAAATTGGTACTTCTGTGGCTGAAGTGAGATGATGATTTACAGTTAAAGGTTAACTCTGTCATCTGCTCTGCCTCTGCCTGGCTGGATCCCTTCCAGCAAGTTTCTTAAACTTTGTTTCCCTGTCAAGTAGAGAGAGCGTGGATCTCTGCAGATGGCAGGCTCTAGAATAAGCACAATTATATCTAGTCAGTGTATGTTGCTGCAGGCTCAGGTAAAAGAGGCTGGAAATACTTGTGAGTTCTCATAAAAAGCTTCTGGTACTAGGGAGACTGGAGGTTTGATTGAGAGATCTGCTGAATTAATGCTGCCTGAGGGAGGCTCTAGCACTCACTGCTGTGGTTTTCTTTTTATCTTGCTCCACAGATCTTCCTCTGGATTTAGTGGATGGAGAAGCTAGGAACATCCTGAACTCTTCCTGTAGCTCCTGCATTCATGAGTCATCCACATGATCAATACCCAACCAGCTTTTCTTCTAAATACGAGTTCTCAGACTTTTTTTTTAAGAAAAAGATTTTGCTTATTTTTATGCAATACTTGTTCTCGCTCTATATTAAACTATTTTATCTGGCTTGATGTTTTTTGTGGTGGAAGGGTTTATCTCCCTGCATCAAGAGGAGATAGGTGTATGCTGGACTTACCAGCCCTGTGCTGGGCTCAGCTTTCTCTTGTACATCCCTTGCCTACACAAGGGAGTAGCTCCAATTGGTTCCTGACATAAACCAGCACATTTTTCATTATTAGAATGCCTGATTATCCCAGGCTCTGAAGAAGGGGCTGAGGTTTGCCCTGCTAATTTTAAGTCTAGGATGGGGCACATGCTTATCTCAGTGAAGTGCTAAAACTGAGTCATGTGTGAGCCAGAGGCTTAGTGGAGAAATAGGAAATTATCTGGGAAGAAGCTGGCAGCGTGCAGAGCACGTTCCCATGGCAGTAACATTCAGCAAAGAGGTGGGAAGTAAAAGCTCTCCTATTTTTACCTTTATGTAAATCTTACAGAACTTAAGAAATGGAACTCAGGTTCTGGGGAAAACTTCTGGCCCTGGAAGCAGACATGTGACCTCCATCCAGAGGCATTAGTGATTTTGCTTTTTTTGGCTTTGGCTTTTGGATTCTACTGTTGGATACATTTTTTTTTTCTAACAGGGATGAGATTGTGCTTTTTCCCTGTAGCTTTTGGCTTTAGTCGATATCATTTGTGAAATTCTCATGTGTTTATACTTGAACATACTAAACAAATGTTTTAAAGAATGCCCCGAAGGCATTCTGGCCAAACACTTTTTCTATTTGATGCAGCTGACCTCCATGAAACCTCCAAATGATGTAATCAGGTTTTGTTGCTCTGTGAATAACACATTTGAAATAGCAGCTCATGTGTTAGCTGAGTACATGCAGATTGGATGGGCTTTTTCTTCTTGGTCCTCTTAGGATGTTTTGGGGAATTCTGCTTTTTCTATTTTCAGTAGAAACATTCCGATGTTTCTTTTTCTCCTTTTTTTTTTTACTATCACATGATATGATGTCAGGTGACATTTTCTGGTTTGGTGGGCATGTGATCACTTTTGGGAATTGTAAATAATTGATAACTTCTTGTTTTCATATCCATTATAAACTACTTATATTTGTCAGCAGTTCTTAGAGAAAGTGCTTTTTTTAAGTCAGCCTAAAAAATGTTTTCCTAACTCCTGTCCTACCTGTGCCAGGTGTCATTCCAGTCTCTGCACCTAGGAATGATGTTAAGCAGGTTTCCTTTAAAAAGGAAGAAATGTGGGGATTCAGTGTACAAGAGGGGCTTGGTTTTAGCTGTGGAGAGGCTTTGCAAGGCCGTGGGCTCCAAGGCTTTTCCATATGCCCTGGATTTCTGGACCCTGGTGTGCATTGGGTCATGTTAGAGGCAGCACTGTTGGGGTTTGAGTGTAAGCTCCCAGTCCCTTTGGTGGAAGAGGGAGAGTTCTGCTGATCCAGGGACCACAGCACTGGGGCAGAGGAGAGAATACTCCCAAACTGGCTGGTTTGGAGGTGAAGGAAAGCTGAAGATGGATTGAAGTGTGCCCTTCTCGGTGTGTTCTCCTTGACAAGACAACAATTTCTTAAGGCCTAGAGGTGAAATTGCTGTTCTGCTTCCCTTCCTCTTTATAAATAGCAGCTGGCCCAAACCACTGACCTTAAATTCTTTGCATTAATCTCCCCTCACTGTGGCATGTGACACCTCCTCGGAGGCCATATCAGCTGTGCTCCCCCAGATAGCTCAGAAGCCTCTTGCTATGGAGAAGATTGGCTTGGTAAGAATGTGGTGTTGGCACGCTGAGCCATTTAAAGTTCCTCTTTTGGAATGATGGGAGCAGTTGGGGGTGTCCCTGCTCTGCTGCTTGGTACCTGTTTAACTCCTGGCAAGTGAAGTGCCTTTAGAATTACCCCAGACCCTGATTGAACACACATTTTCTTGCAATGCTTCCCAAATCCTGGCTGAAACAGCCCAACCCCCTGAACTATCTGCCCTTGAGAAACAGGTGCTGCTCCTTGTTTCCATAGTAGCTGCTGGAGGAGCTGAGCAGTGCAGAGAGGCTGATCGTGACCACAAGCCCACAGGAATATGCACAAAACCCGGCAGAGTCGGCTTTGGAAAATCTGCATTTTCATTAGATGACTCAAGGACTTGGCAAGTGCGTGTGGCAGTGGCTTGGTGGCTGCCAGAAGCTGTCACGGGCTGTGTCACCTGTTCTAAGTGGCCTCTGATCATGAGGCCTCTGTCCAGTGCTCTGTAGGTGGACATCCACCAAAGAGTAAAGCTCCTAATGCAGAAATCCCCAGTCTTGGCAGTCCTGGGGAAGAATTCAAGGAGTAACCGGGCTTGGAGTCTCATTCAGTAGTTTGTCCATACTGGTTGATCCTTGGATAACCAACAGCCCTCACTCAACTGTTTTGGGGGAGCTTTGCCTGTGCTAAGGTGGCTGTGCCTCTTTTTTCCTGCTGTTTCAGTATGAGCAGAAGCCTTTGATAACAAGGCTGCTATCAAAGCTAAGGTCTTAATTATTTCTAAAGAAAGCACAGGCTTCTTTTCTGTGGCCTCAAGGCAGTGGGAAGCCAAATGCTGGCAGCATTCTGCTATGGCAGAGCACTAGGGCGGGTGTCACTGGTGGGCAGAGGGGAGCCTCAGGCGCAGAGAGGATCTCCCCAAACCCATGGGGAGACCAAAACAGGGATTTCTGCTTCCTTGAAGGCTAAAAGAGCAACAAAGAAAAGAGCTTCTTTTCTGGGGGAAAAAAAAGCAAAACCTTAGCTTTGTCACAGAGGAAGAAAAAGAAGAATTACTTAAATCTCATGTTTGAAAGGTTTTTGCTGTATAATGCTTGGTATTCCAAAATGTGGTCTTGGCCATATCCCTCTGTCTGGTTCTGTGTCCGGGGAAGGGAAGGACATCATTCCTTTGACCCTTCTGTGCCACAGTGTGGAGGTGACCAGAGGACAAATGCCGGTGGCATCCTGCTGCTGTCGAGCTGGGAAGGGATGGCAGGGCTGGAGTTCATCCTGTGCTGCTGGGTTATATCCCTTGGCTTGCCTGTCCCTCACAGCCACCGTCCTGCCAGGGGCAGAGCTGACGTGTCCCTGGCCAAAATCCTGGCCATGCTCCGTGGGAGAAACCAAACCGTGCTCCCGACATGACTGCTCTGTGCAGGAAGGGCTGCTCAGCCCCAACGGGGAGCTGCTGTGGTGTGCTCAGGTGTGGGGTGAGTCTCAGGGATGAGCAGGATCCCTGTGAGAGATGGAGGTCGGAAAAGTGGTGTGGAACATCCCCTTGCTCCAGACGCTGGGAGCAGAGAGCAAGGCTGTGGAAAGGTGAAGGCAGGTGGTGGCACTGCCTCTCCTGCCACCCCTTTGCCCAGGAATCAGGGCACTGGTCTCTGTCCCTGCCAGCATTCTGGAGCAGAGCTCCCTTCTCCCCTCAGCCGTGTACGTGTCCAGGCTCGGAGGCTGAAATGACATTTTATTTATCCCTTCTTAGTTTTCATGTGTCCCTCGTGCATTGCTTCCAGCATTGCTTACAAGGAAAAATAATCCTGCATGAGGCTTTGGCATGAGCGAGTCTGGGAGTGCCAGGGAAGGTTTTGTTCCTAGATAAATGTCGCATGGAGCCCCAGGGGCTGGGGAGAGGAGGCTGTGGCTCACAGGGATGAGCAGCCCTGGGTCGGCAGTGAGTCCATCCCTGTTCTCCCTCTCACAGCCACCAGGCTCCAGGCTCTTGCAGCCACGGAGAACAGGCACTCAGTGCTCTGGTTTGGTTACTTAGGGGTGCTTGGTCAAATGTTGGACTTGATGACTTTGGATGTATTTTCCAACCTTTGTGACCCCATGACTCTTCCTCTCCCAAGGATGAGCTTGGATATGTCAACACATCTTCTAGCTCTGCACACCTGTGTGTGTCCGTGGGCTCAGCACCCCAGGGGCTCTGTGGTCATGCTCAGCACATTCCTCACCTCTCCCCATCCCCAACTCCTTTTCCTGCAGCTCCCAGTAGGTCACAAAGCTCCTTCTCTGCCAGCGTGTGTCTGTCCCCCGCTGCAGAGCCAGGAGTTCCCCTGCCTGCCCTTATCTCGTGCAGGCTCTGTGCTGCCAGTGCCTGCATCGGGACTCGTGTGTTCCCTGCACAGGAGATAAGCTCAGGGCTGGGGCTCCACTCCTGCTGCTCCAGCCTGGGCTGCAGTCCTGCAGTCACAGACCCAACCCAGCACGGACAGGAGCAGTGAACCCTGTCCCTACACCACCCTCTCTCAGAGCAGAGTGCTGCAGTCGCTCCCACTCAGGGCTCCTCACAGAACCTCTCTGCAGGTGAGAGGGAAATGTGGGACAACCCCAAAGTCACGAATCATGGTAGAGTCAGACCTGACTCTCCAGTGCTGCTCTCCCATGTTTGGGTTCTTCAGAGAATCATGGAATGGTTNCTTGGACACTTCCAGGGATAGGGCAGCCACAGATTTTCTGGGCAGTTTGTGCCAGGGCCTCTCCACCCTCACAGGGAAATCCTTTTTGCCAGGACTCTGTAACCAAAAGCTTTGTGGAGACCAATTTACAAAAGTTACTAAAGGCAGCCCTGGGAATCTCAATGCAGGTTGTTTGAGGAGCTCTGTTATAATCATGTGTCAACTCATGACACTGTATTTTTATTTTATTTTTAATAGGTGCTTCTAGGTTCTTTAGAGCATTGCTAAAAATGTTTTGCTTTAAAACTTGAAAACGTGAAGGAATGAAAGGAGTATTTGCAGCTGCTGCACATGAACAGTTTAAGGAGATGTGAGAGAGAAGAAATAGGGAACAAAACCTGATTTGCATCAGCAGAGGAAAGTCCCTGCAGAGTTTCAAGCAGGAACTGTGGAGGTCAGAGGGTTTCTTCAAATGAAGGAGCTGTTGCCTCAGTCTGCTTAAAGCTGAGGTTAGAAAATCACAAAGCCAAGGGGCAAAACTCGTAGAAAGGTGAAGTTTGAGATGTGCTGCAGTCAAGGATTGGTGTTACCTGAAGCACCAGAACGGGGCTCCAGCATGACCCAGGCTGTGCTGGGCTCAGCAGCCCATGACCTTCCCTTTGTCCTCCTCATCCCTCGCAGGGGCTTTCCCAGTGTCCCTGTGCAGAGAGAAGTGACCGGGTGCTTTCAGCTTTTTCAGGATCTCACCAAAGCAGCTGCGAGTTGGCTGGTGTCCCCTCCCCACCTCTCCCTCCCTCCAAAACTGGGACGTCTAAATTTAACCTGCTATCAACAGATGAGGCTGGAGTGTTTCCACTGTGGAAAGGAATCCCACTCAGAATCTGTCCTCTCCCCTGCTCAAGCTCCATCCCTGCACATTCCTCTTCTCGAGCCGGGAGTTTCCTTCCTCCTCTTCCCCCCCTGCACTTGGGTTTGTGTCACTGCCACAGCACTGATACCACAGCAGACGGAGCAGGTCTTGCTCTGGTGCTTTTTGGAGAAGTTTTGATGCTGCTTTGCCGGCTGGATCAGAGAGCAGCAAAACTTCTGAAAGACCAAAAAAATGTCAGAAGGAGAAAACCGTGTCTTGCTTGGGCACAGCCGGTGGGACAGGAGCCTGCAGTGGGGTCGGGCTGTGGCAGGAGGAGCTGGAGCACAGAGCTGGAAGGTGCCAGTGGGGCCCTGTGGATTTAAGGGATCAGCAGTGGAGCTGTGCTGGCCGCTTGGCCAGGCACCCCCTGCTCTCCAGAACTCATGACAGCACTTTCCTTTACTGGAAAGCAAACAAAACCTAAACGTGAAGATTTTCGGGGGCGGGCAGTGAATAATGGAATGAATACAGGTGGTGTTTGAAAACCAGCCACGGACTGCAGCAGCTTTCACCCTCTCCTCTGCCCAGGGCTCTGCGCTGCTGCCGCTCTCCAGATGTGGTATTTTCAGCGAACATCTGACCGGGTTTTTGCTAAATAAGCAAACGGTGTCAGGAAACCAAAATGTGCGGAAGTTCAGCCACTGCCTGCGCCGACCAGCCCGGCTCCGGCCGCCCCGAGATGCGCAGCAGCCTGGGGATGAAAAATGCAGGATGCTGGCTGGTGTTTTTCACCAGAAACCTCCTGGCTCTGTCTGCTGCAGCCTAAGAGCTGACACGGAGGGAGAACTGATGGTAAATAGGGTGCTTATCGCTGCCTCGAAACGTGAGCGCAGAGCCATTTGTTTAAAAACAGCCACCGCCCAAACGACTTCAGGCAGACGCGTTTGAAAATTTCACTTTATTTCTCTGTCTGTTATAAAAGCAGGGTTTTGTTTTTTTACATCTCTGTAAGTGTCCAGACTCGGTACATCTTGGTTTTGTTTTCACAGTATCTCTGCAAGACCAAGGACGATTCTTATTGCTGCGCCGGGAGCCAGGGCAGGAGGGATGGCGGTGCCTCGCCTTCCCCCCGCGCTGGACCCAGCCTGGCGCCGGCTCGGCAGGTCTCTACCCCTCCCCAAGGCTGCTGAGGGTCTGCACTGACTCCCCGAGGGGCTGCCCCTCTCTTCCCACGCTCATCTCGGTGTCAAGGGTAGGGAAGGGGAACCACGAGGTCCGCGACCCACTCGGTGCCTTGGCCGTGCTGCCCGGCCCTGGGTGCAGGTGAGGGTCGGGGCCAGGGCAGCTGCTCCTCACCCTGGACCACGACGGGGCTTTGACAGGGATGGCCAGGCTGCGCTCTGAGCCCCCGTGGGGATCTGGGTCTATAAAGAGCTGAGAGCATCACTGACGGGAAAGGTGAGGCAGAGGCAAGCTCGCGTTCATCCGTGTATCCCGTGTCGGTGCCCCAACACCTTCCCAGTGTATCCTTTGTGTATTCCTGGTTCTGCAAAAAGCTGCCAGAGAAGGAGCTTGATTTACCTCTGCTCATTTACCACTCTGCCCTGGGTCCCAGACATCTGAGTCCCCACTGGGACCCTGTCAATCCGTGTTCTAACCACGTGGCCATTAACCACCCATAGCAACAGTGGTGTCTTAGAGCCCCTGTTACTCCCAGCCATCCTTCCTGTTATAGACAATCTGTCCCCATCAGTTTTGTAATGAAGCAGCATTGGAAAAACATCACTTTTAATCACAACGCGTGAAATCTCAAAAGAGGCAGCATCACTCTCTATGCCATGTCTGGTGATGCAGATGGAGGTGAAGGGGCATGTTTCGACCTAGGCACGGGATAAAGGCATTCTTTGGGAAGGGAGAAGTCCATGCAAAGCTGACCCCAACATGAAATTTGAATTTTGTATTTACTGCTTAGCTGGGTCCGTTCAGTGCAACAGGACAAATTAGCCAGGAGGTTACTATCAAATTGCATGGATGTATCCAGTCCACCAGGTAGAGGGAATAGGGGGAACCAGATTTACTTAATGCACTGGGAGACTAAGTTCAACACAAAGCTAAGTGGAAAAGGACATAGGTGTTCCCTGAATGTGGTTTTTGGTGACTGAGAAGAAATCTTTCCTTGGAATTCCTTCGTGCAGCTAATTAAGACAACTGGGTCCAATTCCTTCGACCCATGCTGACATCAGTGAGAACTGTAAGTACTCAGCACCTGGAGACAAAGTGAATACCAGACACAACCCCCCTTCTGCTCCCACCCATGGGACTCAGCAGCAGCTGAGATGCGTGAGAGCATGATCAGCTATTCACCCACAGCTCACAGTTTGTCCTCTTCTGCATGTATTGCCTCGGAGAAAATACAGACAAGTCCCAAAGGGCTGTGCCAGTAGAGCTATAGTTGGATCTGAATCCAGAAAAGAAAATGGAGTTTAATATAGAGAGTGACTGTGCAAGTCCAAGTCTCCCTAGCTTCATCCTTTATAGTCCCAAAGCCGAGATTTAGGCACCCTTTGGCTTGTGGATTTGGGTTTGATCCAGTCCAGTCATTTGCAAGCCGGACTTCCCACCTCGGAGCTCTGCCTGTGGAAAGGAGCAGCTCCGTGGCTGAGCATCTCTGAAAGCCGGTGGATGGAGGAGGGTGGGCTTCCCTGGAGACAGGGGAATGGCTGCAGGGCCCCAGGATCCTTGTTTGCTGGTTTGAGGCTGTCTTGGTGGGGGACAGAACTTCTGGGCGTGCATTCCCCGGGCAGGGGGTGATGTTGAACCTGTTGCTGAAGGAGGTGGTGTGGCTGTGGAGAAGTGAGGAAGGAGAATTTCTTGCTGGTAACGTCCCATGTGGAAGATGAGGATGAGAATAGCAGCTAATTGGTGCCTCTCCGAGGGGAGAGCCTTTTGAGCAGCGTGTGTGGGGTTGTGAGACCTGTTCAGACCAGCTCAGCAGGGCCAGGCTTGTACCTGGCACGCAGAACTCTCCTTAGTCCCAGCTCTTGAGGCAAGTTGTTAATAGAGGAAGAAATGTTTTCTGGGGGAAGGAGCTGCAGAGAGAAGTGATCTGCCTTGGGCCATGTGCTGGAGCAGGGCAGATCCTTCACTCCCCATCCTGTGCCCCGGCCTCCAGATGCCACCTCTACCACAGAACTTCCTCTGCCTTCAATCCCATCCCTCCCATTCAAAAGGCTCTTCTGCATCACCCTCCTCTGCAGAAGAGCATCTGGTTATCTCAGAAGCCATCTGGTCCTTATTAAAACCTACAGGTTTCACCTCCTCCTCCAAATGCTCCTTCCTCATGGAAGATCCACACCCAAGGCTCAGGTGTTGCCCTGCCTGCACCTTCTCGTGCATTACCTTTGCTACAATGGATGTTTGTGCCATGGCAGACAGGGACGGTGTCAGGGTCCTGTCTGTGCCTCATTCCTGACAGTCAGGTAGATCGTGAGGTCATTGGGAAGAAAATTATCTACTAATCCCAATGTGATTCATTACCACGGAAAGAAGAGTTTTCCACAGCTGGCGCCGCTGTGTTTGCCGGGAATGGGCGCTGTTATTTTCAGATGTGGCTGCTCCTGAGCTACAGATCTTGCTGGGTAGACTCGGTAGGTGAGATCTGCCCTCGCTGACACCTGTGTGTCTCCAGTAACCTCAGAAGGATTCTTTTCATATCCTGCTCTTCGTACAGCACCGTCATTGGGATTTCACGGGCAAACGGGGCTACAGGGCTTCACCCAACAACAGCAGGAGCACGAGCCCTTGGCTCTTATCCACGAGAAGGTGGGACTGTGGGCTAGCTGGGAAAACATCTGTGTGTCCTAAAGACAAACCCAGTGGGACATCCCCCCCTTTGATTGGCGTTGACTCCCAGGGCCACAATTCCAGCTGTGAGGTTACTCCATATTAAACTGCTAACGGGAGGCTGAGATCACCATGGGTGAGCAGCACAAGGAGCTTCCCACCCCTCCTGCAAAGCAGGGAGATGGCCTGGGAGCTCCCCCTCAAGAGCCACCCGACAGCAGGTTTGTTATTTGCATTGCTTTGAAACTGAGATTATTTCCGTGCTTCCTTGTTCCAGGTTTTAAAAAGAGGAAGATTTTCTTGCTTCTTCCAATTTTGTGCCCCTTTCATCCATCAGCCTGTGCCACACTGACAATCTATTCTTTGTTCCAAAACTTTTTCTCCAAAATTCTGTAGAAAGGACATTCTGCCTGGTGGTGTTGTTGTTGGTTTTTTTTCAAACATAGCTTTAAGGCAAAAGTTTGGCAATGCAAAGCAAAGTCTACATAAGGCCGCATGACTTGGATTTGCAACTCAGAACCTTACAGCTTAAAAAAAAATACCTTATCTTAAATAGTCAACTTTTTGCTCCAGGAACTTGTTTCATTCTCAACCAAAAAGAAAAAAAAAATTCTTAAAATCCCAAGTAAAGTGTTCTTATTGTTCTGGGCAATTCTGGACAAGCTAATGAGACTGAAGTTCAAACGGGAACTAAATTAGGGAAGAAAAAAAATATATAGGGTAGACATCAGTGTTAGTTTCTTCCCTTAGGAATCCAGTGATGAGACAGACCCAGTCCAAGGTCTCCTCTTTAGCTTTAGCACAGTGAAATCCGTCCCAATGGGAGAAGGTAGAATGGTTGCATTTGTTGAATGAATAAAAAGTGCATTTTGATTTTGCTCAGATTATGCGTGTGTATCCTAATACCTAAGTGATTGTTTTGCTTCGGGTTTAGTTTTCTCCCTTTCGGTGCCGGGACGCCCGGGTGTGTATTATCGATGTTTTGGGGGTATCACCACGAGTGGTGGTCCATCCTTTGGCCTCCACATGAGTACCTGAGCATCATTGGCATTGGGTTTGACAAGGGCACTGGGTGGTATTGGCTCATTCTTGCTAAGGACCTGGGGCTGCTCTTGAGCAGAGGGCTCCTGCAGCTTGGCACGCTGCCCCAGGGGCCTGCTGGGGTTCACCTCGATGCCCAGCCTCATGCGCCATTTGATAGTCTGCAAGGTCACCATCTCGTTGGTGGCCGTGTTGGTTGCCACCAGCCAGGTGGTGAAGCTCTGATCCCGGTGGATGCTCGTGAGCTTGGCCACGTTGCTCTCGCTGACGGGCACCGCCCAAGTCACACTCGGGTAGAAGTTGTCGTTCATGCTGATGTTAAACTTGGACTCCTTCTTGGTGGGACCCACGATGGTGCAGGTTTCTGTGGTGTTCCCGTACCAGGGATAGTTCACTCCATCTGAGTCACTGATGGCCTGGATTTTACCGTCCAGTAGATCTGGAAGCTCCCAACTTGACCTGCCATAATCAATAGCAAATTATGGATAACGCATTAATTAATTAGTTTAGAAACATGCCGGACTTTAGACAGGAGAGGGAAGAGCTGTGGATGCATTCCCTCTCCAGCTTGTACTGGAATTTGTGCCCTTCGTGCCATCCTGCTAAAGGAGCTCATCCCTGCCATTAAAAGCATCCTTCTCGTCAGGCCTGCTCTCAATCCGTTCATCCCCTAAATGTCTCTCTGGATGAGCCACTGTCCCTCCCTGCTGTCTGCCTGGCACTGGAAGTGTAACCCATCCTCCTCCAGCCCTTGGAAGGACCCAGCTCGAGGGCTGCACAGCAGGCTCTGTGCTGGGGATGGTGTTACAGTAATCAGAGAGCCCGAGGTTGAGCTGCTGGTAAAACTGCCCACACCGGTCACCTGCGAGGGGGACAGAAAGGTCAGTGTTTCTAACAAGAATGTAAGTGAAAACAGTCCCCCGTCACCTTGTACTGCTGATGCACAACTTGGAGTGGGTTTTTTCATTAACTTCCAATTTAATTTTTAAGATTAGATTTGCCAATAAAAGCAAACTGCTGTAAATGTCTCAGAAGAAGGGTTGGATGTTTGCTCTGAGACAGCACAGCCACAGATCACTTGCTCAGTGCATGCCAGCTGTTTTAAGGACAGTCTTTTACAAACCAGGCTGGCAGAAGAGGCTCTCATGTACCTTCTCCCTCTTGCTCATGAATCAGCACTCCCCACCACCCAGGGATGATGTCCCAGCCATCGAGGTGGCAGAAGGGACTGGGTGACAGCAGCAGTGGCGTTTGCACCTGACCCTGCCATGGGACTGGCTGTGCTCCAGTCCCCCAAGCTTTGTGGCTCCCTGCTGCAGGCTGGGACATGAGAAATGATTTATCTTGGAGAGACACAGAGGGGACGCCCTGAGGCTCATCAGGGTCAGGGTGACTGTCCAAGCCTTTCATAAGTCTGGTCCTGCAGCTTAAAATAGCCCCTTGATTTCAGAGGAGGCTGTGGCTGGGGGTACTCGTCGGCCTGGCTGGCTCTCACACAGCTTTGGGATGAGCTGCTCCGGCCAGGACTGATGTGACTGTCTCATAAGGCTGTTTTGACTGTTAATTAGTTAATGACCGTGAAGTGCCTCCATGTTTGTACCCGCTGGATCGTTCAGCACTTAGCTGTGTCTGGCTGTGGCTAGAGGATACCGTGGGGGATTTAAAGGTCTCATTTATATTTTTTCCATGCGAGCAGGGGGTCCTGGCAAACACCTCCCCAGTGGGAGATGAAGTGTGAGAACAGAACCCGAGGTGCCCCGGGGGGCTGCAGGGATGCTGGGAGCAGCAGGACCAGGGGATGCTCTGAGCAGCAGGACCGGGGGATGCAGGGATGCTCTGAGCCGCAGGACCAGGGGTTATGCAAGCACAACATCTCCCTGCACAGATTTACAGGCTGCTGTCAGCTACGGCACCGCAGCTGCAGTAATCCCTTCCTCCCGAGCTCATCGCCAGCAGGCAGAGGGAGTCCTTTCCCTGGAAGAAAATTTTTAGTGAAGGCAGCCAAAAGGAGATCCCTGAGCAGTCCTGCCAGGACCCTTGTGCACTGCAGAGATGTTTATATGCTCTGCTCCGCAAACCAGAGTCATCCTGGCTCACCACCCCTCACACCCTTCAGGCAGAGCTGAGCAGGGGAAGGCTCCGGGAAGGCTCCGGGAAGGCTCCAGGAAGGCTCCAGGAAGGCTCCAGGAAGGCTCTGGGGATGTTGAGCGACCCAGCTGTCACCGATGGATGAGTGGAGGTCATGCTCTGCAGCCCCCACCCCTCCCCCTGCACAGCCCAGCTCCAGAACCCCATCTGGGGGCTCTTCTCTCCCTTCCAGCAGCTGGTTTAGGGTTACTTTCCATTCAGACATTGGCCGGTCCTCAGCTTGGCTGTCACCCAGGGATGAGATGTGACAGTGTCCCAGAGGTTGACTCTGAGGTGACAGGTGTGATGCAGCCACAGCATCTCTGCAGGTACAGAGCTGCCAAACTGGGAGCTGAGATGCTACAGAGGGTGATAACCCTCCTGGGCTGCTCCAGCCTACTCACATCACAGCTGGTGGGTGAATGGCAGGAGAATCTGGTATAGAATGCTCAGTAAATGCAGCTCCTCTAAGATCTGCTTGTCCCCATCTTCACTCCCAGTGGCCCAGGTCAGTATGGAATTGCAGGAGCTTCTCAGGATTTGCCCAGGGTTTAAACAAGAGCACAAAGGTGGAGCTGTGTCGGGGCCCGGGCAGGATGCTGGAGGCAGGATGGTGCCTGCAGCATCTCAGGACAAAGCTGAGCGTGGCTGGGCTCAGGGTGGCCCAGGAGGGCACCCAGCTTGAGGAAAGGCGTGGGCAGGAACAGGGAAGGAGAAACCAGCCTGTGTTTCATCACAGAGCACGCTGTGCCTAATTCTAGCCAGTGTGGTTAACCCCAGGGTTTCAAAACCATCATGCTTCATCTGCACAGCTTGGAATGAGCAGAAAAACGAGGCCTCATGATGATCCCATGACTGGAGCAGAGCAGAGGCTGCACGGTGGTTGCTGCTGGCGGTTGCCCCTCGCCTGGTGCTACAGCAAAGCCTCTGTGCCAGCCAGGCTGGCAGCCTCTGCTTGCAGAGCGTGTCCATGTTGAATAATATGCCAACAACTGGATGATTTTGGAAAGAATGCTGTGGAATGATCTTTGGCTGCATCAGCATCTTTCTCTGGTAGTGTCGAGCCAAGGAGAGACCAGAAAGTGCCCAGTAAACACTTTGCTGACAATAGCAGGAAAGAGGCATGAAAAGAAACCAAGCTATCTGGTTTCGTGGATTCACTGATCAGCTCCAAGATCAGTAGGTTCTGGCTTATAACACTGACAAGCCTGTTTCTGCCTCTTCTGAAACCTTCAGAGTCAGTTTGGGCATTGCCAGGGACTGGAGCTGCCAAGAAACCTCTCTTAGCAAATGTCTTCTTGCTACCAGAAGGAACTTTGAGCTATTTCTTGTGGTACAACCAGAGCCCTGCTGCTGACAGCCAAGCAGCTTTATGAGGTTTTAGCTTCCCAGTCCTCATTCAGACACTTTTTTCCTGTTCTGTCACACGGAACGAATCCCCCAGCTCATCCTGAACTCCCAGATGTCTGTCCCACAGCACGCACCAGGGCAGTGGCAGCAAACCCAGCACAGCAGCCTCCAGCCCTGGGCACCCAGCAGTGTGGATACATCCAGTTAACCTTTTCAGACAGGCACCAGGCACTATTGCATCCTCAGCTCTAATTGCTTAAAGCCAGCTCCTAATTAGTCACAGGCCAGATGGACTTTCATAACTCTGTGCTTTCCAACACCTTCCTCTCCAGCAGCTCCCTAAATAAGAGCAGCCCCTCTGGGACACAGCAGGGACCAGGGCCATGTGTGGGTGCAGTAAAACTCAGGCATTTCACATCCCTGCTCCTGCCTCCCTCCACCACTGGCCTGCACTGGGGACTCACTGAGAGAAAGAAAACCTGATAGCCAGAGCTGCTTAATTTTAAATTCTCCTTTACAGTGCCTCTCATACTCCAGCATGTCAGGCAAGTCAAGGCAGGGTTAGAGTGAAGAACAGGAAGGAAATTTAAGATGTTGTTCCCCAGCTGACAGAGCTGTGCTGTTGTGGTCCCTCTTCCTCCCACCCTCCAGCTGCATGTTCCTGCCTCATCTCTTGAACCAGCAGCAGTGTTTGATGGCTGGGTCAGGGAGAAAAACTAACACAAACTGGCATTAGGAAAAAGGGAACAATTTCTGCTGGTTTAGGGGAGCAGACTCAAGTCTGACTGGACAATCTGTGTGACTGGGCTATGTATGGTGGGTGCTCACAGCTCAGGTGAGAGCCAGGGGCCATTCCAGGGCAGCAAAGCCTTTTCCTCTAAATCCCTTGAGGGGTAAATTCCCGCAGTGAACTGACCTCCCTTCACTTCCTTTAGAAAAGATACCCTTGTGGTTTTTTTGGTGAATTTTGATTGTGTCCACCCTCCTGGGGACTGGGGGTTTATTCTCTTGACAAGTTGAGTTCATTGTGTCCCTGCTGCAGGGCATGGAAGATTTAATCTCACCAGGGAGAGATGCCTGGTAAAATGAAGTGATGATGTAACGATGCAAGTGCCCCATCAGGTCTTCCAGGGGGCGAAACATCCACATGAAACTTCTCCAGATTCTTGGCTGATCATATTCCAACTCCAACTTATTTATCTCTCTCTTTTGCATATCTCCATCTGCACCGCTTCTTGCACATCTCCATGGAGATGAAGGAGCTGGTTAATGCCATTCCAGCAGGGCCCAGCCGCTGACACAGGTGCAGAAACCAGCACCCACTCCAGGAGACGCCAGCAGGGACCTGGTCCAGCTGCTCCTGCACAGGTCACAGCTCTGGCCTGATCCTGATGCCTCCCTCTGCACAGCAGCATCGTTCCCTAAGGACAAGGGTAAAATCCTGCATGGGAGGAGCAGCAATACCAGCCATGGGATGAACAGGAGTTTGCCCCAGTCCTGCACAGAGAGGGGTCAGAGAGCACATCCACCTCCTCATGTTCCCTGCAGCATCTACTGACTCACATGGTAAAGCAATGCCAGCATTTATGTGTTATCTGAGCTTTAATTCTTTCCCTTTACATTTAAAAATTCTGCATTTAGCCCCCAAATTGTCAGTGCCACTTTAAACGTGCGTGTCTAAATTATCCCCTCCGTAGCTCCCGTCCCTATAGCAGCATTATGCACAGCTCCATCTGCTCCCGTATTTCTCAGCTGTTTCCATCCTCAATGTAATGGCCAGCTTATGCACAGCTAACAACTTCCCAGCAGAGAAGTGAGAAATTAATCCAAAGCCTGCTGTAAGTATTGGTGCTTCAGTTGGCTGACTGATTTTTGATTATTTGGGGTTTTTTGTTTGATGGTCACCACAGGGATTAAAAACTTGGATGTGGCAGTAGCCTCTCCCTGTCATGGAAAGTTGGGGACTCTGTTGGCATCAATCGATGCAGCTCTATTGAGGTCAGTGGGATTACATCCAGTTACACCAGCTGAAGCCTGGGCCCATCCTTTCTCTTAGGTTTGCGTCCTGTCTCTCTCTCTCTCTGTAAAGGTCTTCCAAGCCCGTGTTTCAATGGCATTGAAGAGGCCTTTCCTCCTAAATGCCTTTATTTATAGCTTTCAGATGGCAATGAGTCTAGAGAAAGAGAGTGCAGGAACAGACCAATTCCTGCTTGTGTTCGGGTAACTTTTTTTTTTTGGTGTCAGTTAAATGTCAATGAACCTCCTAGGGAGAAATCTTTGTTTCCATTATTTTCTGGCTAAAAGCTCTCATACATAGCTGTAGTGTTTAATTCTACCTGTTTACAGCAGCAGCTACTAGATGCTCCTTTTTTTTTTTTTTTTTTTTTGTCCCAAAGCATTTCAGCAAGGGCAGACTGTACCAAATCCTCATTTTAAACACAGAGAAACTCAGGTGCAGGAAAATAAAAGGCCACGCTAAGGTCTGCAGCCCACAGCAGCACAGGCAGCATCACTCTGTGCCCAGTCCTCTCTATTTCAGTGCAGCTGAGCTGTATTTATATAAAGTGGACTTTTCTATTTTCCTTTGCAGCTGGTCGCTAAAGACAGGATTCCTAAATGAGCCTGAGAATTACACATGCAAATCCCAAAGGCCTGGAATTGGGAACATCTGAGCAACAAATTGTCCTTGCTAAAGATACTGTCGGAGCCAAAAAGCCTACAGATTTCGGGCCTGCTGTAAGTACTTTTAAAATCAGGATCAGCCGGTCTGCACTGCTGGTGTTTGCCAGGTGCCAGTTCGCTTCTCAAGGCACTTTCTGCTTGAGCAGAGAGAGAGAGGGGACATGGGGACAGGAGGGGGGGCAGCCCGTCGCTTCGGGCTGCTCCTCCCGTGCCCTTCCCTGCGGTCCACATCTCGCAGCCTATCCGTGTGATGCCGAGATGCTGAACCCGTGTCCTCGGCGGGGCTTAGAGGCAGCGGGGAGGGAAGGAGGGCCGGGCTGTGCGTGCAGATGTTCAGGCTGTCAGGAGGGCGCTGCATTAAGTCAGAGCTTGTCCTGCTCCCCGGCCCCCGGTGTCCCCCTCCTCCCTCAGCACTCCTCATTCAGGGATTTTTTAAGCTGCCCACGCTGACCCTCAGGGGCTGAGCCAGCATCCCCCTGACTGGGAGCACTCGGGATGAGCAGGGAGAGGATTGCTCAGACCCGACCTTCCCGTCCTTCCTCCCTCCCCCTCAGAGGCTGGGCAGCATCAGCACCTCCAGCCACTGACCCATCTGCCAGCACTGGCTCTGCGGTCAGGTTCTGTCCCCGTGGCTGGACAGACACATTTCTGCTGCACCAGGAGGCTGCACCTGGTGCTGCCCAGCACCGTGAGTTGCAGAATTGCAGTTCTGTGCAGGCATTCGGGGATCAGGTGCTGGGGCTGATTTAGCTGTGGGCCAAAGCCTGCAACGTTTGGAGAACAAGCTGGTGGGGGACTGGAGAGAGATGACTTTTCTCGGCGGGGAGGTGACATTCTGATTTGACTCATTCCTGTCTCACTGTGACTGTCTGACCAGTAACATGGGGATTTTTGGTGTGCAAACAGTCCCTGGACTCCTCTCACGTGACATATATACCTATAAATTCCCTTTCACATTACCCATAAGGAGGGTAACGTGAAATGTGCGCCCTGCTCCAAGGTGATGCAGATGGTTTAATTACCAATGGGTTAAATCCAGCTTGTGCTTTCCCTGTGGGCTGCCTGCTACCGTGGGCAAAGCAAGCAGGATTCCTCCTGTGATGTTAAATGTACTCCCAAAGCTGGTGGGCTACCGAGCTCCCAGCCACGGCTCACTGCAGCAGCAGCAGCAGCAGCAGAGCACACCAGGGACGGCTCCGTGCCACAAGTGTCAGCCCTCAGCTTTCCCTGGGGCTCCTCAATGCGCAGGTTTGGGATGGGGAGGGATGCAGGCAAGAGGAGCTGGAGGTCTGGAGAACCCCTCATGTCAAACACGTATCAAAGCAGGGGTGCCTGTTGTGGCAGGGCTGCCCCCGGGGTTTCAGGATCTCCTGTGCAGCCCAAAAGCTGTTGTGAAATAGTGTTGCTTTTGGGTTCCTACCAGAACAAGTGGGGTTTGGCTGGGGCTTGGGCAAATTCCCATTCAAAGAGAAGAACACCCACTCCTTTAAAAGGGCAGGGACAAGCTCTCCTGTATTTTAAACACATGAGAAAGTCCTGTTAAGTTTCAGAGGGGCTGGGTTTTCAAATATGGATTATAATTTTTGGCTTAATCCACTATTGCCCAACCAGGCCATGGTCCTCCCGCTCCCTCTTCCCGCTAGGCACGCGCTCTTGGAAATACTTACATTCCCTGTTCCCCGTAGTGATTGTAAAATTCCATGTGGCTGCAAGCCTGGATCCAGCCCACAATCCAGGTCTCCTTCTTGGGAAGAGGGGGCACCAACACTTGCGCAGAGGCTCGGAAGTGAGGGGTCCGGTAGCGCAGGACCACGCTGGAGGACTCGTCAATGCTGGTGGGAATGGGATCGATGGAGGCTTTGACTTCAATCACCGAAATACTTTCCCGGAAAACTTTGGATTTGCAGCTAATGCTCTGAATACAGCCCATGGCATACCCCGAGTACAGTCCGACGCAGCTCCTAGGGTACTCCAGCAATCCTGGGGAATATTAGGCATTGAAATTATCTGGTGCTAGATCAATTACAGATCTTCTTGGTTTGTAGTTTCAAAACTGATATCCATAGGATAGAAAATTCATCATGTAAAGCCTTAATTTGAATATCTGTCTTACAAGTACTGCTTCTATTTTTGAGGTTAGCTGCGCTTCAGAAGCAAAAGGGCCTTTAAAATTTTTTTCCCCTTTTAGTGACCCATTAAATCTCTTGCTCAAACAGTCTTTGGGTTAAAAAAAGTCTCTTCAGTTCATTAAATAACGGTGGTGTTCGTAGCTGATATATTTAGTCCTTTCTTTGCTCAGATGCGGTCTGTCATTCACCGTCAAACATAGGACTAGCCGGTATTTCCCTTTATTCTTTGGATGAAAAGCAGAATGTTGATAGACACATCTATATAAATAATGAAATAGTTTTTAGCCCCAGCTTGTCACAACCGGTGTGGATTTCCACTTCCTGACTTGCAGTTGTTCATAACTTCCTTTCGCACAAAATTACAATAATAACAGAAAGAAACGACGGCTGGAAAATGCAAAAAGTCGCCAAATCTCCGATTCTGGAGGCTCCTCCGCCAGCGATGTCTGGGCTTTGGGGATTAATTTTTTTTTTTTTTTCTTCCCCTTAGAAATAGCCGGACGCAGAGGGAAGCGACCGCGGTGCCGGTGGGGCCGGCAGCTCCGGGAGCGCAGCGGGGCAGGCGGCGATGGAGCCTCCCCCGCGCCCGCCGGGGCCGCGCCGCTCCGCGCCCGCTCAG
>VZRV01008784.1:1006747-1040457 GCA_013398115.1 Falcunculus frontatus
CCCGCGCCCCCCGCCGCCCTGTCCTCCCTCCTTCTCCCAGTCCCATCCCTCCCCCTGTATTTCGCTTTTAAACTGCAGCTGTTGAAGCTAAACCTCCTTTGCAAAAAAAATAGCATTTCCTCCCACATGTCCGTGAATTGTGGGTAATGTAGTTTTTTATTTTAGAAACGCCTTTTCCCCACCCCTCCTTTATTATTATTATTATTATTCAATTTAGCTGAAATATGTTTTTTCTTGGGTTTTCGGATTAAGATTTTCCTCTCCTGGCTGGAGCCTGCTGGGTAGATTTGGTACCGACCAAAGGGCACCAGAGGGGATGGTCTCCTTATTTGCAGAACCTGTAGCCCCAGGTTGGATGGGCTGTGATTCCAGCAACGAATAATGTAAAGCCCTCCATAGCAGCAGTGGGACTAAGGAGCAGCTGGAGCAGGGAGTGAGAAGCGTCTGAGGCAGCAGTGGCCCGTGGGAAAGTTGTAAACTTCTATTACAGGCAGTTTTAGGAGGAATGCTGCTGGCTGATCCTGCTGGCCATCAGCTGGCTGAGGATCTGAGCACCAGGTGAGGTGAAATTGTCCAGCTTTTCAGCAATAGCTGATGGATGTTGGGCATTCAGTGAGTGCGTCCTCTGTCACTTGTTTCTAAATAGGAAACCTTGGGAAATGAGAGGTAAAAATCTCTTTGCCGGTGCTGCTTGTGGTGTGGCACAGCAGCGCAGAGCTGCTGTAAATGTCTTTTAGTCCTTCCCAACCTGCACTCTCAGCAGGCTGGATTAGCCCTTAGCAGGTAGGAGAGACCGGAGCTACCAGGTGATCCTAACAAGTGAATGTCACAGGACGGGGGGAAGCAGATTTGCTCCTTTCCGCCCACAGCAGGAGGAAAAAACCACAGTATATTGTCATGTTTTCCTCCTCGCGTGTTTCTCAAAGCATTGAGAAGTATTTATTTTAAACTTCCCAGTTGCTGTGAAAGGCACAATTTAGTCACTAGTCCTGTGACAGAGAGAAACACTGAGAACCCGCTCAAGTTACAAGCCACTTACTATCATGTAGTACAAGGAAGAATGAAATTAGCATCTTCCGAATGAAATATCCAGCAGCCTCCAGAAGGTGCTGAAATCCTTTGACATTTCCAAGACTCTTTCACACTTTTCAAACAAGCTTGTCACAGTTTCCCAGAGCATCGTGAGTCTGGTGAAACTGCATGTTCTGCGACTCTAGTTTCACTGAAGCTTCAGCCAGGTCTTGCTTCAACTTGGCTGTCTCTGGTGCTCTGGTCAACTAGGAAATTGCATTATCTCATTCTAATTAAATCAGCTTTTCATCTTCAGCTGGAGTTTTCTCTGGGTTTTGGTCGTGCCTGTCTCCATTGCGCTGCTGTGAGTGATTAAGGCATTAGCACATCCCACCCTGGAACGGCTGCTTTAAGCCATGTGCAGAAGGGCTCCTGTGCCTTAGCTCGTGGTTCTCTCTGATGGCATTGCTGGAGATGCGAGGCCAGGCTGTGATAAGTAAGAATTAGGAGTGGCTGGTGATGCTGCGAGTTGTTTCCTTCTGCTGCTCATTTGATGCACCTGACCATGTCTCCTGGTAACCCGGCCATGCTCCGTTCCTGCGGCCGCTCCCCCCGCCATCACGGCCTGCACTGTGCCTCCGTGTCTCTCCAGCGTGTTCTCCAGGTTTATAAAGGACAGGCTCTTCCCCTCACCAGCCCACCAGAGGCTGCATGCTGTAAGTACTGCAGGATACTATATTTTATCTTGGCCAAGCTTTCTTTTTTGTCCCAAGAAGAATCCCACCTGGGAACTCTGCAGGTTTGCTGGGTGCACTTTGGTTGCAAGTGCTGCTTCTCGGCCAGCTGCTGCCAGAGGTTGGGATGCACCAACACTGCCAGTGAATCGCAGAGGAAGGGTATGGGGCTGTCACTCCTGTCCCACCCATATTCCAGCGCGGTTTGCCTGGCCATGCTGGCCACTGACAGCGCGTGTGGCCACGGCTGTGCAGGGAATTGTGGCCGGCAGCCCCGGGGCTGACAGCCCTGCAGGCGGGGTGGGCAGGACAGCGGGGAGCACAGCCAGGGCTGAGCAGTCTGGGCACAGGGAGCACGTTGGATTTGTCTGTCTGGGCGTTCTCCCAGGTGCCTGATGACCCCTGTGGATCATGTGTCAGGACTGGAATAGCCCCGCCGGAGCAGGGAGCCTGTCTACAGGGATATTTATAAACCCCTGGGTTAGTGGCTGTTTTGCAGGATGGGGCTCATTATGGCCCCAGTGGGATCAGGGATTTTCCCTCTCCAGCTGGGACTGTCAGTGACAGCCCACCTGGCTGCAGGAGAGACCAGTCAATTTTCCTTTCCCACTCCATCACTGACAGGCGTTTTGCTGGCACTGCATCCGTCCCATGCTGCCCTTCCTCCTCCAGCCCCTTCCTGCTCAGTCCTCTTGCTGGAGTGCAAGGCTGGAGTCTCACAGGGAGGCTGGGGCAGAGAAATTCCCTCCTATCAGTGTCAGCAAAAGAGACAGGCACCAGATTAAATTCACTCCCAGGGCTTTCAAGGTATTTTTTAACCCGTGACAGCTCCTGAGGAACATTAAGTTGTAGCTCAGCATCCCCAGCACCAGACTGAGCAGGAGTCTCTCTGTTTCTGCAGGGTCCTGGCCACCAGTGCCTTCATCCCTCTGCCCACTGATATTTGCAGAGCCCCACAGAGCAGCAGCCTTGCACAGAGTGGGAGAATCCAGGAGGGCACCCAGTGGGGAGGTGATGGTTAGAGCCAAGTGGTAGCAGTGGTGACAGTTCTCCCACTGGCTGATGTCAGGTAGGCTGAGATTTTCCATATGCCTGGCATCCAGGCAGTGGGATGAGGGCAGGCAGATAGGGATGCGGTGCTGACTGCCCTGATAGTGTGAGAATGTGGCTGTGCAAATGGGGATCAGGCAGGAGCTGGTGGGTGTTGGTAATGTGGCAGCTCCTGTGCAACTCCAGGGCAGCCATAGCCCCACGTGGTACCTGAGCCAGGAGGGTTGTGTTTTATGGGCAGGGTAAGGGTGCCTGAGAAGGGAACGAGCTCTTCCTCCAGCTGGGATCATAGAATCACATGGTTTGGGTTGGAAGGGACCTTAAAGGTCACTTAGTCCAACACCCTGTCATTGGCAAGAACACCTTCCACTATCCCAGGTTGCTCCAAGCCCTCTCCAACCTGTCCTTGAACACTTCCAGGGATTGGGCAGCCACAGCTTCTCTGGGCATCCTGTGCCAGGGCCTCACCACCCTCATTGTACAAAATGTCTTCCAATATCCCTTCTAACCCTGCTCTCTGTCGGTGTGAAGCCATTCCCCCTTGTCCTGTCACTCCATTTCTAGCTCTTCTGGAGCCCCTTTAGGCCCTGGAAGGAGCTCTGAGGTCTCCCTGGAACCTTCTCTTCTCCAGGTGAGCACCTCCAGCTCTCCCAGCCTGGCTCCAGAGTAGAGGGGCTCCAGCCCTTGGCGCATCTCCATGGCCTCCTGTGGACTCATTCCAACAGGTCCATGTCTCCCCTGTGCTGGAGACCCCAGAGCTGGATGCAGTGCTACAGGTGGAGTCTCACCAGAGCAGAGTAGAGGGGCAGAATCATCTCCCTTGACTAGGGATAAGTTCCCGGAGGGTATGAATCAGAAATAAATTGATTTATATTATTTTCCCTTGAGAGAGGAAAATATGAACAAAGCCAAGGAGCGAGGGCTCCTCAGGACCTCAGACACTTGCTTGTCCAAGCACTGCTGTCACCTGGATGATCTATCAGTCAGGTGGGCACAGCCTGGATGCACAGTCCACTGAGGGAATTTTGAGAGCTATGTATGAAAGTGCAAAGAAAATGTAAAATTTTTGTTATTATCTTTTCAAGCCAAAGAACCACCTTCCATTTAGCACTTAAACTGCCCAGTGCATTTTGGACAAGACCTTTAAAGACACCTGGGTGCCCAATTCCCAGGGTTACCTGTACAACCACTGACCTCTGTAACTGGACAGTTGTGTAGGCAAATGTCACTGGCTCCAAGAGACGTGGCTGTTCTACTCCTCACTGTAATATCTATCTTCTCCAATTCTCCATCCACGGGGGATTTCCAGCCTATTTGCATAGGAATAATCCTGTTCCTGGAGCCTGTGGGTGGTGTGGAGAGCCCATTGTCCAGGGAAGGTGATGGCAGTGCAGGTGACCTGGCTCAGAGGCTGCTGCAGCTGGGCTGTCACCCTGCAGGCAGGAGGAGCTGAGATGAATGGTCTCTCCCAGAGGTGCTGGAGGCTCAGATGCACACAGCTGCGCTTCAGGAACTGTAGCATGATCATTCAGACCTGTGAACTGGAGCTGCAGGCTCCGATGGGATGTTCCCAGGGGCTGCTCAGCGCTGGGAGATGTCTCGGGGGGGTTTGCCCCAGCTGCGGAGGTGGGAGGCTGACAGCGATGGAGCACAGTGTGCGTGGCAGGAGGGACAGCAGGTATTCCCTGTCCTCCTCGGGTCCTGGCAGAGCCTTCCTCCTCCCCGTGCCGCGATGCCCATGCTGCTGGGGCCAGTGCCTGTGCTGCTGTCGGGGGACACAGGCGCTGGCTGTCACCTGCTTTCGGCACGGGCTGCGCGGTGCTGGGTGGCACGGCAGGGACACGTGCGGTATCGAGGCCACCAGCGCCGGGGGCAGGAGGATGGGAATTCATTAGCGGCTCCTTCCCGTGTAATCAGGAGGCAGGTGATGCTTCTCCTTCCGTCCAGGAACGGGGTGAGTGATGGAAGGCGCTCCAGGGGCGCATCCTGAGCGGGGAGGGAGGGTGGGGTTAGTGGTGCTTGAAAGGTATCCGTGCCAGGATGGGAGGGGGTACTTAGGGCCAGACAGGGGGGAAGAAGTTGCAAAACAGATTAATCAGGAAGATTTGGAGGAGAGCCCCTTGAGGGGAAGCCCCTGAGCGATACCTGGTCTTGGTGCTGCAAAACCACGCAGCACAGCCCCCCACGGGGTGCCCTGGGGAGGGGGATGCCATCATCTCCAGCTCTGGCTCTGGTACGGAAATGTGAATTGCAGCACAAAAAGAACTACGTTTCCCAGTTTCCCTTGCAGCCCAGGGGAATAAGCAATTGGAAGATTTAAATAGACCAGGCCAGAAGCAACCAACCTTTGGCACAATGTTTTTCCCTCCTCTTCTTCATATCTATTGGCTGTCCAACCTTTTTCCCTGGCACTGGAGTGGCTGCCAAGCCTGGCATTAATTTTCCTTCCAAGCTTGCTAGGCCCATGAAGTAAACAGCCATGTGCATTCCTTACTCTATATTTAACAGCTGCAGTCTGTGCTGGGGGCAACTGCAACAGAGGGGAACCTTTGTAGCTTCCCAAATTCACAGCTTGTGAGGGTGGGAGTGGGGGAAGCTTTTTGCAGGGAGAAGAGGGATTTCTCTCCTTCCCGGTATTTGCAAAGCAGGTTGCGTTAAAGAGAGACTGCAATGCCAGCATCCCAGCCACGGTCCAGGGCCAGAGACAGGAACAATGTCCTCAACAGGGCTGAGTTCCTCTCCCTGAATCAGCCCTTGAAGGGGAACCAGGAGAGCAGGAGCTCCGGCAGGAAGCACAGCGGCCAGGCCGGGGCAGCCGGTGCCCAGAACACCAACCCCAAGGAGCGGAGGCAGTCGCAGCAGCTGCCCGAGGAGGATTGCATGCAGCTCAACCCCTCCTTCAAGGGAATCGCCTTCAACTCGCTGCTGGCCATCGATATCTGCATGTCCAAGAGGCTGGGAGTGTGTGCCAACAGAGCCTCCTCCTGGGGAGGTGCCCGCTCCATGATCAACCTCCTGGGGATAACGGGGCACGGCATCCCCTGGATTGCGGGTACGCTCATCTGCCTGGTGAAGAGCAGCACGCTGGCAGGCCAAGAGGTCCTCATGAACCTGCTGCTGGGTGAGTGGCAAACCTCCCTCCCTGCTGGGAAAGCCCAGTCCTTGTCACAAGGAACAGCAGCACTGGGACTCCTCCTCTGGGTGCTCCCAGCATCCGATGTGGTTGGGAAGCAGGGAGTGATCTTTAGGGTAAATGTTGCACTTATTGGCCCTCTTAGTCCTGGGTACTGTGGGTGTTGGATGTTGCAAGAAGTTGTCTAAGAGGGATGGAGTAACCATGGTAGCTGGGGACATCCATGGAGCAGGGACAGGCCCTGCATGGGGCAGGGTTGTCCCAAAGGAGTGTCCATGGTGGGAGGGTGGATACAAGCAGTGATGTCTTTTATTTAATTTGTGGCCATCTGTCTTGGTGTTTGATAGGTGGGGAAAACATAAAAAGGTATTGGTCTTTGATATTCAGATCAATTCCTGAGGATGTTATTTCAATCCCCTTGCCATCTTCTTGACCAGACCCTGTCTCCACGTGATGGAGTCCTGCCACCTTCCCTGCTGCAGTTCTCTCTCACATCCTCCTTCCCTTGGGTACCTTTCTTGCTGCTGTCCCCATTTCCATGTGCTAATTTGACCCAGAGGCTGTGTAGGCAGGCTGGGATGCCTCTGGCTCTCCTGCTAGTCATTCCTTGCATGGTGGTGGTCAGTGTCCCTGTTTCTGGAGATTGGGATGTGTTGAAGGGTTTGGCTTCTCCATTGTGCAGGGCCCATCCCACCCTGATGTCCCACCAGTGACTAGGATGAGCTCTAGCTTAGATCCTGGCCCCAGCCTGCCCTGGCCATATCTGCCTGAGGACCTTGCTCTTCTTGCTCTTCTGCCTTTGGCACAGGGTCCAGTTATTCTGTTTCTCCTTGGGACTAATTACCCCCTCCTCTGGCTGTGACCCACCCTGGTGTTTCACCCTCCCTAACAACTCAGCAATCCCACTTTAGGTTGATAGGAGAAATTGAAAGCATTGGATTTAGACACTTTCTTCTCCGGGAGTGTTTTGAGGGGCCGTAGGGACACTTTACTTCACAGGCACCACAGGAAAGGGACGTCCTGTCTGCAGGGGCTGACTGTGACGTGATACAGTTCAGCAATGTGGCCCCAGGTTTTGGGGTTTTTTCACAAGTTCATCCTTCAGAGAGGGTGAAGACTGAGCTGGACTGGCTTGAAAAGCACAGTGGTAGCTGCCTTTTCTCCCCTGTGCCTTTGGAGGAGACTGTCCTCGTGTTGTGATATCTCATGGGGGGAGGCCGTGGTGGGGAAGAAGCCAGAATAGCACCAGCGTGATGCAGAGCCCGCCAACGTCAGCAGTTCTTCCAGGGGCTCCTCGGTGCGCGGGGTCAGCCCCTCGCTGGGAAGAGAAGATCCATTTAAAAGGGCACGAGGATGAAATAGTAGGTGACTAACAGCGGCCGGCACAGTTTCCAGATGTCTCTTGACCCAAGAGCCTCTGACGGGGCTGGAGCCTGGACACCGACCGCTTTGACTCCAAAATATTTGAGATCCTTGCAAAGAGCTAATGCCCCTTTTGGCTTAAAAACAAGGAAGGTTTTCTCACCTTTCTGTTGCCATATGGGGAGGCCAAATGTAAAGCCACGTCGGGGTTGTGTTCTAACTTTATTGAGTGGTGGCTGGGAGAGCTCAGCCCAGCATCACTACCCACATCTCCAGGTCTCCTGAGCTCCAGCGTGGTGCCCAGGGACAAGTTGGGGGTTCTGGAGTCCTGCATCCTTGCCTAGACACACTACTCCTGCCCCTCCTCTCCCCCTGCCAAGAAAGGAAATAGTTAATTGGTGTGAAGGACCAGTTCCATAGGTCTGGCGGCCTTCAAAGAGCTCCACTGCTCCCTCTGAAAAGACAGCACTGCCCAAGGTGCCCTCTCTTGTCAGAGCTCCTGCAGCAGGGCTTGTGTCACCCCACAGTGCAGATCTCTGCTGTGAGAGTGGCCTTGGGCTGATATTTAAGATTGCAGTGAGGAACTCTGAGTATCCAACTAGCTGCTGCCATGATACCTGCACAGCTGGTGGAGAAGGAGCCTGGCTGGGAGCCCAGGGCTGGTGGACCTCAACAGGTCCCAGGAAAAGTGGGGTCTTGTACAGACAGGAAGGTCATGGCACCACTGCTGCATCTGGCATCCTTGGTCCCTCTTTCTGCTGCTATCCTGTGGTTCAAATCCACCAGGATGTGGTGAGAAGCCCTCCTAGACAGGCACAGGTCAAAGGGAAGGGAACCTCCTGGTGCTTCCCTGCAAGAGGGAAGCTGGGAAATTGGGGTTGTCTGTGGCACCCTTTCCATACCTCCCCAGGCTCTCCTCCCTTCCCCCTGCTTGCTGAGGGTTTGATACACCAAGCAGAATTTCTGATGCAGTCTCTGGGCAGGGAGCCAGCCCATCATAGAGCACTTGTTTAGGATTTGCAATCAGGCTTCCAAGGCGAGGAGACAGGAGACTGCTGAAATGGGACTGGGAACCTGGCAGAAGCACCACTGCAGATGGAGGAGGAGCTCTTGACAGGGGCTTTGCCAACACATGTGGGAGCATTTTGGGTGAAGGGGTCTGACCCTGGGCTGCTCCATCCATCCCCACTGCAGATGTTGATTAGCAACCCCAAGCAATGTTTTCCCTCCGTGTTTGTCATCTGTGATGGAATTTATTGATTCCCCTTCTCACAGTAATCTTTTCCAGCAAATGCCAAACAGCCAGAGAAGCACACACAGCCTGTTACTGAAAAGATGGAAGAAACTAGATATCTGTGCCCACTGTGAAAATCCCTCTGCCAGGATGTGCTTTCAGGAAGACTGTCTCAGCATCACCAGCCCTGGATGAGCAAAAGTCAGGGAGAAGGTCCACACCCCCTTGGCTAGACTGAGAGCATCATAACTCAGGAAATCCCCCGGTTATAAAGTTCATTTTATTTGTCTGCCAGTGTTGGAACTTTTAGGACCATCCAAGCTTTTCTCTGCAATCACAAATGTTTCATGAAAACTAAGGTGCTTAGAAAGTCGTTTGAACCTTGCAATCGGGCTTGCAGGGGGAAAGTAGTTATAAAACTTTCAGTAAAATGCCCAGATCTGCTTCAGAACCAGACATAAACTCCATTAAACTCCATAAACTCCTGGGGGCAGCGGTGCCTCGGTTTCTGGTTCTGATCCATCTGGTGAGGATGTGGATCCAAATGTAGTGATTCATTGACTGCAAAGCCAGCAAAGAACATTTGGATCATCGATCTAACCCACGGCAAAATACAGGCTGTAGCACATCCCTTAATTTATTCCTGTTCAATTTGTTAAGGGAAAAAACCCAAACACTCAGTCTGATGTACAGTTACAAGTGAGGGTGAACTTGTCAGAGCCATTTCTGTATTACTGCAGTGGTAGGGATTCTCACAAGTGCTTTTAGTTGGACTCTTCCCTTCATTGCGTCTCCATACCCTTCCCTCTCCAGCTGAACAGCTCTTCCAGCCAACATCTCTTCCGCCTTTCAGTATTTTGGATAGTGCTCAAGTAATTTCTTCACCTCCTATTTATTAAGCTAAACAGATTGATCTCGTTAAACTGATGGTCTTTGCAGATCCAGGCACCTTCTCACTGCGGTGGGGATGGAATATGGTCACTGGGGATGGAATAGGAAACCCACCTGCAGTGGCTACTCCAGTGAACCCCATCTTTAGTATTGAGAGCCAAACCACCACTGTGTTTAGTTATTTGCCATCCAGCTGGGTGCCTTTGCTGTTGGGAGGTATCTGCTTGGGTCATCCTTGCACATAAATTTGTATTTGTGCTTGATTTGAAGTACCAGTGACTGGTTCTGCTGTGGTCATGGCTCTCTGGAATAGGTATCCAGACTAGGAGAAGAGAAAGCCCTTGTCTTCTCTTTGCAGTCTCAATGACACTGGTCCCAGTGCTCAGCCATCTCCAGCTGGCTCTGCATCCCGCTTGGAGGGGCAGGATGGCTCTTTGGTGCTGTCACTAAGCATTTATCCCATTAAGTAAAGCAGTGCCTCAGGGCGTGGATGTATCATCGAGCAGTGTGTCATGCTGGGGATGGGTGAATGCCACAGGAGGAGGAAAGGAGGGAGCCCAGGGCCGCCACTCCACTCCTGGAGGTCAGCAAGGAGGAAGTTCTTGCTCTGTCCAGCCTTCTTCCTGAATACTGACATAGCTTCACTCTGACCAGGAACCAAGCCATGATATTCTGAAGCATAGTCCCCTGCAGACCTGCTAAAAAAGAAGATTATAAATACATATATATGGTCACAACTCTGTGGTCCCACCCTGGCAGTTTCCAAGCAAGACCAGAAATGGGTGGATTAGGAAGGAAAGAGAGCAAGAAATGCCTTCACCGAGCCCCTCGACATCCCAGTGACCCTGTTCTAACAGTACGGACGTGCTTCAGGTATTGTTGTGCTTCTCTTTGGAGGCTGTGTGATGAAAACCCAGACAGTACAGCCCATTGCTGGTAAAGGTCACCGGGCACATGAAATGCCCAGGCAGGGCAGACGAGCTGATCCTGTCGGGCCTCAGGGCAGCCCAGACCCAGCAGAGAGGCCGGGGAGCTGCACAGCAGATGGATCAGTCCGTATGCCGCAGAGCTTGCTCAGCCCAGAGCCCCAGAGATGGTTTGGGGCCAGATGTGTCTATTTTTTTCCTTTTCATTTTTCCACTGTGAGAGCAGGGATTTTCTGAGCCAGGCAGGGCAGAGGATGCTCTGTCAGGGAAGGGGAGAGCAGCTCGGGAGCTGGTGCCCTGCAGAACCATCCCTCCTCGGACAACCTGGCACACAGAGGGGGCTCAGCCGCTGTCCCACTCCCCTCCCAGCCCTGCCAGTGCCCACCAAGGTCTCACTGAGCCAGTGGCACGTCTGCCCAGTGAGGTGGAAACATTTAAATGCCAAATAACCCAACATGAGTGACCCATGGAGGGTGCCAGGCAGAGGGAACAACTCAGATGCCCACTCCCTGCATCCAGCATTTAGACATAGGCTGGCATTAAACATTTCTCTTCATCACTCCAGGCTGCTAATCTGCCTCTATTCTGCCCAGATACAGCAGTTGAAGTCCGTGGTCCTTTGGTGGGTGCCGTGCTCAGCCTTCATCCCTTCACAGCTGATGAGCTCAGGCATCTCTGAACAGGCAGCAGTGCCCAGCTCTCCCGGCTTCCCTGCCCCCCTTCCTGCCTGCTTCCTCTACAGGAATGTATCCTGCTCACTGCAGGGCAGGCTGGCGAGCCTGCAGTGTCCCTTTGCATAAAGGACAGTCAGTGACAGCCTGGGACTCCTCTGACCGTGGCTGGAGCAGGCACGGGGCTATTTCCAGGGACCTGCAGAGTGTCTCCATCAGACCCAGGGTCTGATCAGCCCCTCGGTACCAGGCGGCACCGATTTGCTTAGGTCCCGGCCGGCTGCTGGGGATGCTGCAAGCCCTGCAGGCATCAGTGTGCAGCCCTTGGGGAATGTGCAGCAAGCTGGAATCCAACCCTCGCTGAGCAAACAGCGAAACGTTCCCGAGCCTGAATGCAGAGCAAAAGAGAAAAGAAGTGCGAGGGTTGTTGAATGGGAAGAGGGGGAATAAACATGGGAAATGAGTCATCCTTATGTCTGTCACTCTGGGAACAACTTCCCATTGCCCCTGCCTGCAGCTCAGAGGGGACAGGAGCTGTTTCACTCAGGCAGAGCTGGAGAAGCTGAGCCAGGCTCTGGCCCGAAGGGAGATCCCAGGAAATGGGTGAGTGTGTTTGCCTCTAACACGCCTTGACAGGAGCAGTGGTTGGGAAGAGGAAGGTGGGGGAGTGAGGTGAGTTGTTGGGAGGAGCAGCAGGCAGGGAGAGCCCGTCGGGTCAGGATTGGTGGGGGATGGAGTGGGAAAGGGGGATCAGGTGAATTCTCCTTTTTTCCTCCACTTTGAGGAAACCTCCATGTTTTAACCTGGAACAGAGAACCATTTCCATCTGTACAGGGATGCTGGCAGATGTACCTGATTTGGGTCCACACTTTGAGGTGTGATGGTTGGAGACTTTCTGAGCATCACAGAATCAGACCTTTTTTTTTTTTTTTTTTTGCCAGTTTGCCTCTTTGAAAGCAGTGGGGTGTAAATCCAAGCCCAAACAGCGCTGAGGCCGAGCAAGGAGCCCAGCCTTTGTGGGCTGGGCCATGCTGCTGGTCCTCAGCCCAAGGCACTTTTCTTCCTCCAGCTCATCCCGTACAGTGCTGTTGGTGCTGGTGAGTGTGGTTCTGGCATGTGCTGATGGTACCTGTGCTGCTGCTGTGGGGTACAGGGGCATTTCAAGCTGTCAGAGCCCTTCTAAGGAGGCAGACGAGCCATCCTGGGGCTGCTCAGCTCCTTCTCCCCAGCAGCACGAGCCCTTTTCACAGTGCTTCCCCTCTTGCCTGCATCTCATCCCAGCTTGTGCAGACCCCCAGTGAAGCAGCCACACTCAGTATTTGATGCTGAGTACAAATTTCCCAGCTCCCAGGGCACAGTGTTTCCAAGAGGAGAACTCCAGGCAGCCTGTGTTTGCTTCAGGGCTGCTTCTAATAATCTAGAATATAGCAAATCTATTTTTAGTTGTTGTGGGTTTTTATTTTAATTAATTGCACAAGTCTACTTTCCACCATTTTTTCACCTCCCCATGACCACTTACCCCACGCTGCTGCTTGTTCAGCCAAAAAATAAGCCCCCCCAAACACCACAATGCCCGATTCATTGGCTCTTCAATGTGTCATGCCATCTGTGCTTTTTGTCAGCTCTTTCACCCAATAGTGCCACATTTAGGGAACAAAATGGAATGGAGGGGTTCATTCCCAGAGGAGTGGACCTCTTCTAGCTGCCACTGACTCCACTGGAGAGGGGGTGAAGAGTCTTTTGAGACTTGCATCTTTCATTAATGTCGAGATAAGGCTGCAAACAGCTCATTTTCCAGGTCAGGGAGCCTGATGCCTGCGGGAGATTTGGGAAGTTCAGAAGGAGTAGGAGGGGGCATGTAAGTAAAAAAGAAAAATGGGAAAAAAATTATGAATTCTAATTATGGAGCTAAAGAAACTGTTTCCTGGGAATGGTGGCATTTGTGCAGAGTTCACTCCTGAGTGAGAGTGGGTACTCTGGGCAATACAGGACCTTCAAAGCCAGTCTTGGCCCTACACTGCCTCAGCAGCTGCAGTGGGGAGCACATGCCCCCTCCAGCACGGTGGGTTTGAAGCCCAAGCAATGAGTTGTCACCAGCTTGGCTCTGCTCTGTGCACATCTTGTCTGAGGCACATCTGGTCCCACATTGGGAGCCTCCTGAGTTCGTGAGATGGGATCCCTCCTCATTCCTGGGTATTTACCTCCCTGTTTTCATCTCCCTGTGTGCTTAGCTGCAGTTCTGGGAGGCTGAGTCCAGCTTGTGACTGTTTCTGATCCTGACCTCACAGGCTGGGCTCTGGAGAGCAGCCTTGTCTCATTCAAGCAGCCCCATGTGTGTGAAGTTATGTGGATGTCGGCTGCAGGAGCAGATGAGGCCAAGGGCTTTTTTGGCTTTCTCCTCTTTTCCTCCCCCCCTGCCCCCAGCACTGCACCCAGGTTGTTTTTCAGCTGCGGTTTTGATAACATGTTTATATAAACATCCCAGCTGGAATCTGCCTCCATCCCTGGAGACACTGCCTGGCTCCAACCTGGAGCAGACGATGTCCCCAGGGGTGCTCACACCATCCTCAGCCTCTTCCAGCCATAAGGGTTGGCAGCAGAGGTGACACCTCGGGGACAGAAAGGACCTTATGGTGGTGGGGGACATCCGACTGTTTCAATTTCTCTTAAATACAAACTTTGGGGTTTGGTTTGGTTCTGCTGATGATGGTTCACATTTGTCCTTGTGCCCTGCCTGCACAGGGCTCCTCTCTGCTCACCTCTCTGCTCCTAATGGGCTCCTAACATTTGGTGGTAGGAGCAAGGCAGATAATTGTTTTCCTTTCCTTATTAATAGATGTAAAATGCCTGCCCAGGGGGCTCACTTTCAGCTCATTTACTGTGCATCCAATGCCAGATGTTGGCTTTTTACAATACCAAGGTGATCTCTGATGCTAAAATTGTCACAAGGAAGAAAAGACTTGCTCTTTGGTTTTGTGTTTTAGGGAAGTTTTAGATGTTAATGTAAGATTTGGGGACTGGATGGTTTTGCATTGGAAATCTGAAGGATTGTTTCCCTTAACACCAGGTCAACAGGGAACTTCCTGATCGTTTTCAGAAAAATATGAAAGGAGCAAGAATGGGCAAGAGCTGATCCTTCCTTTGCCCGTAAATACAGCGCTACCTGGATTTTACATCCAGTGATGCCTCTGATTTAAATCCAGTGCTACCTGGCTCTGGGGGAAAGGCATGATGAAAAAAATGCTTCAAATTAAAATTTCTTGCTCTTCTCATCTCACCCTCAGTCAGGTGGCACTCTGCCATCTCTGCTGTGCTTGTGACAGCCCCGAGGGTCCTCAGAGAGCAGCCAGTGCAGGCTGGTGCATGAGCTGCAGACTCCCTTCCGTGGGCTCCCCTGGGGCTGTGTTTGCTCCAGCCTCCAGTCAGGTCAGCCTGAAGGATTTGCAGGGCTCTGTGTGAGGGAGCAGGGAAGGATGGAGCCAAGGTGGCGATGCTGATTTGCAGGTGGCAGGTGCAAAGCTCAGGGGCTTTGGGTTCAACAGCAGGAACAGTCCCCAGTACAGAGACACCCACCTGCAGCTGGAGCACCGAGGGGACCCATGATAAAGTTAACCCATTATGTGCCTAATGCTGTGCCCACCTGAGGAGGGAGGGTGTGATGTGCATTACGGGGAGGAAGGAAGTGAGCTAAGGTCCAAGTGGGTATGTAGGTCATGGGATTGTGAGGGAATAGGGCTGGGGATGGGGCTGCTGGGCAACGGCACTGTCTGTATCTGTTCCTGAAGGATGGGCCCTTGGCAGCACTTTCGGCAGCAGTGCTCCCTGCTGATTCACCCTGCCAGCGCCGGCGGCAGGAGCAGGAGAGGGAAGGGAAACAGCAGAGACCCAGTGCTGGGAGAGGGCAGTGGGACCCCCACGCCTCGGGGGGCCGGGGCAGGGCAGGCTGCTGGGGCTGTTTCATAAAGAAATCTCCATGAAAGGAACAGAAAGTGCAAGGGGAAGTGACAGAAAAAGCACCAGACGGAGGGATCTTTGGTGGTTTTTTTTTCTTTTAACGGCAAATTAACCCCCGGTTTTAATGCTGTCATGCTTTCCGATCTTGAAATGTGGGCAAACGAGGCTTTTTGCTTTCTGTGCATCATTTGACGAAAATCAAAGCTAGCAGTACTGAAGGCCCATTTTATTCATCTTCTGAATGAAAGGATTATTAAAACTGCTCTTTGGCTTGTTCTCCGTGCCCCGAACACCTCCATGCACACATGCCTGCATCCCTCGAGTTGCCCTGACATCACCTTTGACCATAAAAAAATATTGCCAGTGCAAAATACTGATGGGCAATGGTGAACACCACACGTTGCTAAAGCACGTGGCACTTGTGCTCTGATCCATGGGCAGGTTTGGTGGGGAATGGTCTGTAGGGAATTTATTGAACACCATAGAGAAGACACTGGGATCCACTGAGGTGCCCAGACTCCTTCTGGAGCCCTGGCTGGGCTCCTCAGCAATGCAATGGGTGCTGACTTCAGCAGGAGCAGCTTGGGCCAGAGTCTTCTCTTGGCAGCACTGGTGCATCATCTCTCTGATGCTTCTGGGTTCCCAAGAATTTGATGAGTCTGGGTTCCCGAGAGAGCATCCCAGAGCTTTGGTTTCACACAGTTCTCATCCAGGGTGAGATGGGGCTGGAGGGAAATGCAGCCGATGAGCTCTGAAAATCATCTCCTGAAGTACTTTGCTGGATCAGGGCTGCGGGGGGGGTCACTTGGTGGGGTGAGGGGTTGGGCTGGGGGTGATTTAGGAAGCCGAGCCTGAGCAGAGCTGTGCACAGCAGGGGAGCCCTGTAAGGGGCAGCCAGGCCTGGGCTGACAGCATTTGACCTTAACAGAGAGCCAGGGTGAGTGGCTGCTCCAGGGCTCCAGAGCCTGTGTCTGAAATCCCTCCTTCCCTTTCTCCCCCCTGGCGGGCCTGTCAAAAAAAAATCAGCAAATTGCAGAAACTGCTCTGCTGAGTGCTGGGGTCCTGGTGGGCTGCAGACCTCCCCCTGCTCTCTCCCTGCCTGCCGGTCACATCCAGCAGGATCTGGGCAGTCCCTGGTTGTCCTTGTCCTCCTAAACCCATTGCTAGTGCTGCAGGCCCGGTGGTGTGACCAGCCTCCTCGCCACCTGCAGCCTCAATGCCTTTGTTCAGCTGCCACCCATGAACCTTTCCTCCATGTAAGCCTCCTGCTTCTTGTGTCTAGCCTGGATTCCTGCTACTGTCCATGCCAGGGAGGAGCTGGTATCCAGGTCTTTTCCTCTGCTCCATCTGCCCTCCACAGCTCTGAGACCCCAGGGCATGACCTGTTGGGCAGAAGGTCCAGGGAGGTCCTGCTGTCCCACTTCCCCGTGCAAGATGCCCTGCAGATGAGGGAGAAGAGCAGTCTCCCGTAAGGAGAGGGTTTGGCCAGGATAAATACCAGCCTGTTCCCAAAGCAGTGCCGGGGGCTGGGGGTGGCACACGGGGAAGGTGGGTGAGCAGAGCTGCCATGACAGCTCCTCACTTCCCAGCTCCTGCCAGGTGCCGAGCAGGCAGGAGGAGCTGCCTCCCATGTGCCGTCTCATTTCCCATCCCCACCACCACTGCACTCCCATCCATCCTCCTGAAACCTTGTCAGCTCTCAAGGAATGGTCTCTACCAGGGCCTGGGAACCAAACAACTGGCCCCTGGCATTCCTGCCGAGGGAGCAGGCTGTGCTCGTGATGGCAGATATGTCCTTGTCATTGCTGCGGGGAGCTGAAATCAGCACTCTGACTAATTAGGAGGGTTGGGGAAAAGCAGATGAGGGGATTAAAGAGAAATAAAATTGATGCTAGGAAATAAAAATGACAGTACCTGTCGGCTGGGACAAAGCAGGTGGGCTGAAGAGAAGGATGATGTAGACAAGTGCTGATGGGTTTCACTCCTGAAGCTGTTAGGGAAGAAAGGTGGTTTGGTGGAGAGAGCTGCAGCTGCAGGGATGGTGCCTTGTGCCATCAGGAGCCTGGGTTTGCTGGGGCTGGGAGGTGTCTTACCCTCAATGCATTTGCACAGGGAAGGGGATGTGTGGGGTGACTCGCAGGGAGAAAGTCACAGGGAGCAAGAGGTGAGCAGAAACAAGCAATGACTCGAGGATGTTTGATGCTTTGGCAAAGGAAGAAGGATGGGTGCGGGATATCTAGGAGGATGTTGCCCACCCTCCAACACGCTGTGGTGCTGTTTCTAACACAGAAGCCCTTTTTTCTTTATTGCGTGGCTTTCCCCTTGGCTCACTGGCTCCTAATGCTCTTTTCTTAGTGAAATCTGTCAGTGTGGTGTGATCCCCTGGCTGCTCTGGGCAGGAGGAGGTGGCGGCCTTGGGGGAGGACAAGGGACAACGCTAGAAAGTGCTGTGGGGCAGCTTTCCTCCAGCAGGCTGCTCACTGCAGGCTGCTCACTGGTCACCCTGGCACAGAGCCCCAGGCAGAGACCTTGCTGCATGAGGTTTCTAAAGCATAGGGTGGAGGCAGCAACAGAACACCCAGAGTGGGGGTTTCAGGGCCAAAAGAGTTTCAATTTTAGCTTTGCCAGTTGTTCTCTTCCTCACCAGGTGGATCGCTCGCCTCTGCGGTTTGGGGCTCGCCTCTGTCAGATGGTGACAGTGGTATTTGCCTCCTCTGTGGGTGAACTGGGAGGGTTGATCAACATTTGGGTGGTGACCTGAGGATGGGGAAGTTGTGTGCAGCTGCACTGTGGACATCTGGCCGGAACCGAACCCAAATTTTTATTTAAATACAGTGACAACCCATTAATGTTCTGCCTTGAAAATTTCCCTCAACTCTGCTTCTGTCTGTCACCGTTCCCTCTCTGTCTCCCTTTTTGTAGCCCTGCTGCTGGACATCGTGATTGTGGCAGGTTTGCAGAAGCTGGCCAAGCGGAAGGGCCCGTACGACATCAACCCTGGCCTGTTGGACTACCTGACCATGGACACCTATGCCTTTCCCGCCGGGCACGCCAGCCGGGTGGCCATGCTCTCCAAGTTCTTCCTCAACCACCTGGTCCTGGCCATCCCCCTCCGCATCCTGCTGGTCCTCTGGGCCCTCTGTGTGGGCTTTTCCCGCGTCATGATCGGACGGCACCACATCACAGATGTTCTCTCTGGCTTTGTTTTCGGCTACTTGCAGTTCAGGCTGGTGGAGTTGATATGGATGTCTTCCAACACGTGTCAGATGTTGATATCCATCTGGTGAATATGGAGGACTTGGAAACTAGAAGATACTTTGAGAGTCCCCCTCCCAGTATTTTCTACATGTTGTCTGTTGGAAGCAGTTGTAACTTCCATGAGTAGTGGTTTTTTTAATGTTGCTTCCCCACCTTTAAAAAAAGTTTCTTGTAATGGATTGGGTTTTAGCAATCAAGGGCCATATCTGTGTTTTGGCCGTATTCTCAAGCTGTGTTTGGACAGCAGCCTAATTAAGCTTTACAGGTGAGAGAAATGAGCTCCATGTCTGCCTTCTTTAGATGGTTCACATTGGCACCTTGGTATGTCCTCAGGATAGGCAGTGCCTGAGAGCTTCCTGAGAACACATTCGTTAACTTTTTAGAGGATAAATGATTTTGGCCACAGTGCTTTTTTTCTTTTTGTAAGCCCAGCAGTTGTGTCTTGTACAGAGTCAGGACACTGCTGGCACTTTACAGATAATAAATAATCATAAAAATCCTGCCCTGTTTGGTTCTTATCATGAGGGAAGAGACAAAAACAGCCCAGTGTGGCTTAGAGATATGCATTCAGCATGGTCCTGCAGTCTTGCTGCCCGAGGGGATGCAAACTTTTGCTTTAGGTGGGGTGGGCCTGGTTGGGTGCTCAAGACACTGAAGGAAAATCTGTTCTGTGAGGGTGTGTGAGGAGTTTTTGGTCTGGTAAGGGACACACAATGCCCTGATGTGGTGCTGTTTCTTCCCATTATTGACAAGTGGCCTCCTTGAAGCCTGGTGGATCCTTATCCAGGTGATGGCCATGCTCAACGTGCTGTCTCTGAAATGGATCCTCCCTCACAACTGCCGTAAGAAAATCACATATTTTGAACAGAACATGCCAGTTCTCTGTGGTTTATCTGTCTTTAGAAGACAGTTTGATGTTTGGCGGGTGATGGATACTATCAGATATAGCACCTTCCCTGACTGGATGAATCCTGCAGAATGGAGGGATCCTCTCATCCCTGTCCTCCTGTGGATCCCAAGTGAGCAAAATACACCTGGCTTGCAAGGCCAGGGAGGAGTCAGCTGGGTCCTGTGCTGTCATCTCTCCCTGCATGTTGGGAAGCCTCTTCCTACAGGGGCTGGTGAGAAGAAGACATTCAGCTAATGACTGTTGCAAGCTGCTGACATTTGTTGCTCTTTGATGATTAATATGAAAAGAAGCTAAACAGAAAATCTATCCCTGGCATGCGTCTCCAGCTGAGATGTCAGTGCAGAGCCCTGGGAGCTGCTGGCTTCCCGCGCTGCCAGCTCCGAGGCTGGAGCAGGAGCGTGGTAAGGAGGGCATCCACGTCCTTTAAACACAAGCCTCCCACGGAGCTCACAGATGAGCTGTCCCCTGGGCAGGGCTGTCACTGAGTGTGTTGAGGAAAGGGGAGAGCTCAGGATTGTCCCTGGAGGCTGGTGCAGCAGCAGGCAGAGCAGCGTGGGTGGCGGGTGCTGTCCTGCTTCCCTGCTGCTGCTGCGGGTGGGAGCAGCGATGTGCCACCCTCCCATCAGGGTTTTCCTTTGCCAGCCTCCTTCTCCTGCAAAGATTTCTGTGAAGAAGTGAGCTGCAGTGCTTTTTCTTGCTTCCAGGCATTATTAGACGCAGAGTTTATCCTCACCCCTAGCAAGGATGGAGCTCAGGTTCCGGGCTCTGACTGTGGGTGATGCACCAATGTGTAGCTGGAGATGACAGGTTCCTGAAGGGACAGGGAGCAGGAGATGCATTTTCCCCCATGGCTTTGTGAGAAACTCTGGCTTTGTAGCTTCAGAATTTACTGAACCTTTGCAAATAGACCGCATGATTCTACAGTCGTGTCACCTGGTCCAGGTTTCCTTGCACTTGTGTTGTCTTCTCCTGGTATATCCAGAGTGGCAGGATGGCTTTGTAGGAGTTGCTCCTGATCTTTGCTGGTGTAATCAAGAGAGCATGGCCTGGAGAAGCTGCCACAGTGGGTTAGATCAGCTGAGCTGGTCTCATCCTAGCACATGGTTGCAAAGCAAGGCAGGAGAGCAGGGGGAGGTGAGCTGGGGTGATTCCCAGGGGTAAGTTGGGATTCACAGGCTGGGGCTTTCTCCCACATAGGGTTTCTCTAGGGAGTCTTCCCCTTCAGCCCCCCTGCAACCTGTGCCCCTTATCTCCCACAGTACTTCAGTGCCCAGAGCAACTGAAGGGAAGGTTTTGGGAGACCCCCCACAAGGTGAGTGTGGATTTGGGCACAGAGGCACCAGGAGAGGCCTGGCAGAGCCTTGCCTCAGCCACGGCTGCCCTCCCAGCAAGCCAAGACATTCCTGATCCCTCTCTCCCTGCCTGCCACACCGAAGGTACTGCTCAGAAACAACCAGCATCACTGTGGAGAAAAGCAGCTTCTGTCTCTATAGCAACAGCAAGGGATGGTGGGTGCCATGTCCCCTGTCCCTGTGAGCTGGAGCAGGACACTGGGGCTGCTCTGTGCAGATGCTCCCCATAGCAATGTGGGGAAACAAAAGGACAATTAGTCTGAGCTCCTTCAGGATTGTCCAGAAATGTGAGTGTTTTGCCTAAACCTTCAGATCCAAACTGAGCCACACAGGGCTCAGCCTGTGAGGCTCAGGAGGAAGAGTGGCCCTTCCAAGCCAAGACCTGTCCAACCAGAAGGAGTGAAGAAGTCCTGACCATGGCATCTTCTGCCTTTCAGTTCATCTCACAGATTAATTAAGAAAATGGCCAGGAGGAGGCAAGTACAGTGTGTGGGTTGGGGACTGCTGCCATCAGCACTCCATGGTGCCACTGGGAGAGTCCCAGGCTGCTGTGACAGTGATTTCATGTGTGTTCCTGCAGGGGACAGTGAAAGGCCCCTCCTCCCTCACCCTAATGCTGATTATGCTCAGCAGCAAAAAGAGATTTCAATTTATTAAATAAAAAAAAAAAAAGGGTGCCAGAGCCAGGGCAAGTAGCAAATCTGGATTATATCTTTGGGCATATGTGGGAATCACGCCTGGGGTGTTTAGTTCTCCTCTCCTCAACCTAAGCTGTTGGGTTTTTTTCCTGACAAGCTGTTTTGTACGTTATGGCTGGGGCTGTGCTGAAATGAAGGCAGGACAAATCCTTTCCCACATCAGGACTATGCTGCCCTCCCTGCCATGGCGGAGTCCTCTCTGTCCCCCAGGAAGGGGTGACTCGTTGTCCATGTCCTTCCCAGGATGAGGCAGCTGAAGGGGAGGGAGGTGCTGGAGATGGCTGGAGGGTGGATTGGCAGATTTGAGGATTGAGAGGGGAATTAGAAAGGCTGTTACACAACGTCTCCCAGCAGTAGCACAGGTGTGGCTCTAGGTCACCCCAGGCTGGGTTTTCCTGGGCAAACACACTTCCTAGCTTCAGTCAGGATGTTTCTGAGTGGAGTGTGGGGATCCATGGGTTCATCTGGCTGCCAGGAGCTCAGTGCAGCAGCCCCAGCTCCCATCACAGCCCTGCAGCACCACACTACACAGGATCTCCCTGGCAGCCACAAACTCACTTTTGGGGCTCAAAGGTTTCATCCCAGTTAGGGAGGATCACCTGCATGGCATTCAGTTAAGATTTTTTATTAAAGTGATAATTAACCATGTCATTCCCAGGCTAAGAGTTTAATACATTGGGCAAAGCCTAAGGGAATAGGATGGTGTCTCCCCTTTGCATGCATGTATTCCAGAGGGTGCTGCACACAAAAGATACTTGAACACAGATGATGCCTTTTATGTGATTTTGGTCACCTGAACTAGAGATGTGGCCAGTTCTTGCCTCAGCACACCAGACTTCAGGCAGAGACTTGGACATGGAGGCTGCAGAGTGGGAGCAGGTGACCCAAGAGGTGTTTTTCACTAGTGTTGACCAAGTGCCTGGGTGATGTGCCTATGTCTGCATACATGGTGCTTGATTTAGGGGTGATGCTGGGGCTCTGCCCCCTAGACAGGCAGGGATGGGGTTGTGTCATTCCGTGCCTCGCTGGGACTCGGAGCAGCAAAGATCTCCGTGCTAGTTCGTTCCCCAGGACGCAGGAGTCAAAGCGGATTAAAGGTCCCTTGGCTGATCACATTTATTTCATTATATGAGTGAAATCCCTTGTAAATACCGCCTCCCTCCCTTTTCTTTTTATAAAAATAGAAGGCACGAAAGAATTGGAGATTTAGGGAAAGTTAATCACAGGAGTCGCTTGAAATCCATTAACCTCACACAGCCTGAGCGAGGCTGATCCGTGCCCGAACCCTGCTGCGGTGGGGACACGCTGAATGGCCTGGGGGGACGCAGCCCCGCCAAAGAAGAGCTTTCCCTGGAAAATACCTGGTTCTTAGCAGGCTGGGTGGTATTACAGCCTTTGTTCACAGTCTGGCCATGATGAAGTGCTAATTGCAGTGTTGGAACAAATTGGCTCAAGCTCCCAGGCGGCTCCAGAGCTCTGGGCGAGCGGGATCACTGTGGGAGCCCTGCAGCAGATGCTGCTGGCCAGCCTCTGGGCTCAGGGCCATTGGAAATGCCAGTGCTCTTCCTTTTCCGGTGTGGTTCCTCTGAGCCTCTCTGGAGGATGGGACCTGGGCTTTGCACAGGGATCTCCCCCAGTTTTTCTAACAAATTTCAAACAGGTGCAACTGGTTTCCACTCCCCAGAAACTGCCCTGAGTCCCCCATCCCTCCAATACCCCCACGCCCTTGGGACTGTCTCTGACTTCCTCTCTTCTCCCAGGACCAGCAGTTTTGTGCAAGACCATCAGTGCTGGTAAGTCAGACCTGCTGAAATTAATTAAATGAAAAGCAATGGGAACAGAAGCTGAGAGCTAAAATGATGGATGTTCATGAAACACTTGCCCAGAGCCCAAAGAGCTCTGGGCATTCGGTGATGTTTGCTGCCAGCCGAGGAGTTAAACACACTCAATGCAGTGGTAATTAAGGAATCAGTCTCTGGTATTTGGGTGTGGGTCCAGAGCTGGTGCCCTCTCTCCATTGGGATTTGCACCTTGGAGCTGCCAGCACTGGTCTGCCATGGATTGCTTCTCCTGGCTGTGAGGGGGTTTATTTGCTTTAAATCCTAAACCTTGAGTTGTGTATTAATAGCACGGTAATACGTCGCTTTTGTGTCCAGCACAAGCCAGGGGTTATATAAAACACAGATTAATGGGAATCAGTAAAATACAGGAGCATGTGTAGGGATGCTGTGAGGATGCCTTGGAAGGGGAGGCAGGAGGGAGGTGGCAGGTCCAGAGGGTAGAGAAAGTGGCTGAGTGGGTTCAGAGCACTTCCTGGCAGGATTTGCTCCAGTAATTGTTCTGCAGCCCCTGATTCAGGCCATTTCCTGAACCAGCGTGTCTGCCATCAGGGGTCTTTTGTCCGTGAGTGATAACAAGAAGGCAGGATGGGGGTCTGGGAATTTGAGTGGAAATGGCTGCTTTTTGCCTTTTTTTTTTCCTTTTCCTAGCTGATATGCATCATTACGATACGACTGCAAAAAAGCAAACATAGTACAGGCAGGAAGATGAATGAACAAGCAGTCGTCCAAAGGAAAGGCACATCTTTCACTAGGTGGTAAATGAACCTCCATTCCCAACATGGCTCGTTCCTCCTCTCCCATCACAAAAGGCAAGATGATACTTGGGTTAAGAAAGGCTGAGAATTCTCAGAAGCTTGTTCCCACTCTTGCTCCTTGGTGATCGATGGGAGATTGGTGCCGATTTCCAGGGAGCCCATGCACAACCCAGAACAGCAGTTCCTCAGATTTGGGCAGAAAAGTTCCCTCTTGCAGACTCCTCAGCCCAGAAACATTCAAGATGTGCTGAAGGGGCAGCAGGGACTTTGATCCAAACCCCTCCTGCTGCTATTCCTCAGAGCAGGGACCGGGCAGGAGAGAGGGAAAGCAACAGGTTTTTGGGCACCTGCCTCTGATGTGACCTTCCCTGGGAGAGCGTGACCTCGGCAGCTCTGCCCTCCCGGACGGGAAGATGCCTCCCACCCCGGGAGGAAGGCACAGCTGGACTCCAACCATCAATCATGTTCCGCCGGGAAGGGCTTGTATGGGCTGTGGGATGCCTGGTGGGGTGACTTTTTTTCAAAGCCTCCTGCAATAACAGCAACCGTTGCTCAGCTTCCTTTCTAGATAACCTTTTTCCTGCTGCCCAACATGCTTATCTGCTGCAGACAGGCTGGCAAGATGAACCGGAAAGCTGATACCTTATCTCTCCCCCTCAAGGAGCCTATTTAAGTGCTGGAATGTGTTGAGATGGTTAATGATTGTTAAAATCCAAGTGAGGAACATGGACCTAGGGACAGGTCCTGCTGGGAGGGAGCACTTAGGCAAAAAGGAGACCTGAGGGACTACAGCCTTTCCAGGCTCTTCTATATTTTATCAGCCAAAAGATGCATCACCTAAAATGTAAAGTATTTTTTTAAAACTAAAAGGTATAGACTGGGTTTCTGGCTAATCTGGGGGTTACCACTGCAGGCTGCTCCCAGCTCAGTGAGGTTCGTCATGTCCCTTGGACATGGTTTTATCTGTGTCTCAGTTTACTCACTGCAGGAAATACACTGCTGTGGGTCTGCCCTGCAAGGATGCAGTGTGTGATTCCTTGCTCACCCTTTAATCTGACTGCTGTGGGAAGCAGTAAGATGCTCATACATTCATAAAGGTAAATAGGATTGGAGAGCTATCGGGCTAATTGAAACGAACGGGGCTCGGCAGCTCAGACAGCCTGATAAAATGAAATGAGACCTCTCCAGGGACACTGGAGTCAAGCAGAGCTTCAGCACTTCACTTATTTCAGCCACTGCAAGTGGCAGCTACAGCAACAGCAATTGTAGGCGCCAGGAGTTGAGCACTGTGACAGGAGAGGGGCCAGGGAACACCAGCGTGGCCAGGGTGATGTCTGTAACAGCTGCTGGGGATGGGTGAGACAGGCTTATTTTGGTCCTGACCTGGGTTAAAAAATAGCTATTGGAGATGTTGCCAGCCTGAAACATTGCCAGCAAGAGCTGGGGTGCTCTCCTTCCTCATAGGCAACCGTGTCCCAGCACACCCAGGGAGGGGTAGGATAGGGAAAGGGGAGCAGGGCCAGGCAAACCCTCACACCAGTGGGTTGTGTGGCCCTAAGGAGCTCTGGGAGTGCCCAGATCCCAGCACACAGAGCAGCGAGCGATGGGAGCTCATGTGCATGTGAGGGGTCCCTGCACCCCCTGCCCTGACAGCAACCCTGAGGGCCAGGCTCAGACGTGGGGAGGGTTCTTTGCCACTCCATCTGCTCTTGGACTGTATTTGCTAGAGAAACTGTTCAGCTGCCATGCATGCTGCTACCATGGGCTGCTGCATTTGAAAGTTAATCTGTTCCACATCACCGACTACTTTTCCGTAGCGATGCATAAGGAATCACTCCAGAGCAGACCTCAGCCTGTCTCAGCCAAGAGCTTCAGCAGAAACACAGGTGATCCTGTGGCAGCCAAGATGCAACAACATGCTTTCTGGGAGGTCTGATCCCATCCCAAACTTGCTAGAGCTGCCCTATCCCCTGAGGCTTTTCATCCCCTGCAAAACTTTTGAAATTAGACACTTCAATGTGCATGTCTGCAAGATCCTCCAAATTCTCTTTGCATCTTACAAGGTCCTTGGCTCCATTCCATTGGGTAGGAGCAGGACATCAGCTTCAGTCACAGCCTTTTTGAGGGTTGCAGAGAGGACCCTGCAGGGAAGCAGGATGGGAGGCCTGTGGTACTCACTTTTCTCTCCATGATTGGATTTGATTACACTGATGAGAAACGGGGCTGTTATGGCTGCTGTGTCCTGACATAGCTGATCAACCCTGTGTATCTCTGCCTCTGCCCTCCTTGTTTAATTCCTTTAGGACAGCTCTTGTATTTTTGGGGTCATTGCAGCCCCAGTCCTCACCCTGCATCCGTGCTGGGTGCAGTGACTGTCAGGATGGGGCCGAGCTGCCCTGCAGATAGAACGAGGCCAGCTTAGCAGTTGTCCCTGTCACTGTAAAAAGTAGGAATGAGGGAGATCCATCTGAGCTGCTCGGCGCCTGTCTTGTGATCCTGAAACCCAAGAGCCCCCCCTGACTCAGCAGGTTATTAATAACCCCCTGGCTGTGCTCCCACCGCAGCGCCTGCCAGCCCTGGCACTGCCTGGCTCTCTTCTGTGGTGAAGTGAGATGCACATCCCAGGCAAGGACAGGAGCTCCTTCCTGCCAGCCCCCGCACCCCATCCCCACCCATGGGGCTGGGCAGGAGTGGTGTGAGTCTCCTAGAGGTGTCTGGAGAGACCCAAGGCCTCTGCACCTCCTGCAGCACAGGAGAGGCTGCTGCTAAAGTCAGTCTCATTGCATCCTTGTCCCACAACCTCTGGTTTTCAAAATCTAAAATCAGTCCTGGTCCAGGCTGCAGGACAGGTGAGTTTGGCCTCCTGGAGTGTGGCATCAGCACTGCCACCTACTCCCTCCCCAAGCTGGGGCACACTAGGTGTCCCCAGGCTGCTGCAAACCCTGGTGGCACTTGGCCCCTGTGTCTATTTGGACGGGACGGGGTCTGCCAGCCCCTGAGTTTCCATCTGTCTCTGCTGAACCTTTTCTGTGGTCACAGCCTTTGCCTACACTCCTCTTCCCAGGCTTGTGAGGGCAAAGCAGATGACCCATAGGTCCCTTGGAGAAGAGCTGTGGGGAAAGAACGGCACATTCAACAAAACTGTGGTGATGATGCAATCTGACTTTGGTCTATTCCAAAGAGAGGACCTGGGCTGCCTCCTGGGGGTCCCTCAGCACTGGTGGTCCCTGCCAGCCCTGGTGTGCACAGACCAGAGCTGCCCAGGTTTCCTCCTGCCCGGGGAGGGCTGTAGCACACACAGATCCCCACCACATTACACGAACAACCTTGGCCCCAGGGGCTCAGCAAAGCTGGGGGTGATTTGGTGTGAGGGTGAGCCCGGCTGTGTTCACCAGGGCTGCTGCTCGCTAGCCAGGTTCATTGGCACTCCGGGACAGGTTTTAAATAGCAAAGTGGAGGTGCCCACAGCACCAAGAAAAACCCACTCCCGCGTGGCGAAGCATCTACTCGACACCTCGGCCGCCTCTTTGAGCACCAGCGGTGGGCGCCCCCCCGACGCAGGGAGTGGAGATGCTGGGACGGGGCTGGCCGCTGCCGGGGGCCACCCTCTGAGCCCCCCGGCCACCGGGGCACGCAGCAGCCGGGACTGGGGACGCTGGGGAGAGCGGGGCTCGCCCGCCGGCGGCTCCAGGCTGGGTTTGTCGCTCCATCTAGTGGGGACGCGGCGGGATGTCGCCGCCGCCCGGGATCGCGGCCCCGGGAGGGCGGCCCCGAGCAGCCCCCGGGACAGCGATGCCCCGGGCCCTGCGACACCTCCCCCTGTCCCAGGAGCTGCACCTTGTGCCCCCACAACAAGCCAAAGTCCCGTGGGAAGTTCCGCCCTGAGTCCTGCGGCCGTTCCCGAAGGGAGCAGGGGCAGAGGGGCAGGGGCAGGAGGAGGATGAAGCTTTTGAGGCAGATGCTGTGTTTTCCCTGAGCAGAGGTAGTTAGCACCCACTGAAATATTTAGGAATTGTGTTAATAATTAAAGAAGAAGCTGAACTCAAAAGGAGCCATGTGTGATCTCCTGAGATGGAAGGGACAAATCTAGTCATGAGGAAAAAAACGCTCACTAAAGAGTTATTTCATGAATTCCCCAAGAAAAAGGAAACGCTGCAGCTCCAGAGGTGTTCCAAACAACGGCCTTGGCTTCGGGGCTCTGGAAGTGCATCCTGCAGCCTGTTAATTGCAGTTTCCATTTCTGTCTCTGCACGTGTGCAGGATTCCCACGCTGGCTGGGCTGTGATCATCCCATCACTGATCGGAGCCACACTCGGCAGGGACAGCGAGAGCTGGCTTGTTTACAGCAGGGGCTGAAGCTCTACCAAAATCCACCCATTCTCATCAGCTTCAGCGCATTCAGAAGCAGCTGGTAGTTCCCTTTGTCAGGGTGAAGCAAGATATTTTTGAACTGTGAAACAACAGATGTCTTGCCACACATGGAGAGGAGGAATCAGATTGTTGTGATGGAAGGTTGGAACCATGACCCCAAACGTGTCCATGAACTCCCATCCTGACCACAACTACAGTCATTATGAGGGTTTCAAGGTAGGAAACAATTATTTCTTAGTTTAAATCTGGACTGATCTTCACATTTAGAGTGAAAGAAGTTTGATATATTTATGTTATGAATTGTCATAAGAGCCAGACAGGTTGATCTAATACAGGAATGTTTTGCCTTTCTCAGAAATATTCCTTGTGTTTTGAGATACACCTTTTAGGACCCTATGTTAAATAACTGGATCCCCTTATTTGTCTTGGATTTTTTTCCCAATCTCTTTGAAGAAGGGGGCTTTGATAGAGCAAACAGAGGTGTTAACTGAAAAAAAACCCAGGTGCTTCTATAAGTGTTTTCCTGTGTATTTTGGAAGTGAGTGTCGTATTGAAAAAGCACCCAAGTCTTTGCCTGACAAAACTTTAGTACTTGCACCTCCATTTCCCTGTTTTCCCCTCCTTTCTGAATGTGCTGAAAACTCAGCATGTCACCAACAATCTTTGGTGTCTTTTGAAGAACACAAGCTGGCACATTGTAAGAAAGGTGTGTGATATTTCTTGATTTTTTTTTCTTGAACCTCTTGCTATTTAAGCCACCAAGATTGTGTGCGGGCTTCCAAGTGGATGTAGCAAGAAAGGCTAGGCTTTAAAAGTTGCCTAAAGAACAGCCTTGCTGGCTTCTGAACAGCACAGCCAAAGGAAAAATCACTGAGCCAGGATGAGCAGAAGCAGTAGACTTGTTTTGCAGTTATGCATGGGGAAAAACTGAAGTCATGGCTGATGAAGTGCCTCCAAAATACTTGCACTATCAGGCAACTGGTATTTGTTTTTTGTTGCAAGCAAAGCTCAGTGCTCAGGCCAGCTGAAAGCAATTCACTTCTCGTTGGAAGAATAGTTTCTTCCTTTTAATCAGCTCTGTTTTAAATGATTTCCATTTTTAGTGCCTTAAATAGTCATTTTGGTTTGTCCTTCAGGCAGCCAGTATTTTGTCGTGAAGAATGGAGTGGGTCTGCAGCCTTTAAAAGGACAAACAATAGCCTGGCAAACAAACAGTTCCATGGCATCTTGTTTTCATACAGAGCCTGCAACTCCCATGGGCTGCAAAGGAGTAAAAACCAACAGCCTCTACCTGATCCAGCAGCTAGAAGAAGCAGTAAGTAACACAATTATCACAATTAACCTGGTTTGGAGTAAAGGCCAAGATTCCTGGTTTTGCGTACTATTTTCCCATTCCCAGTATTTCATACTCTATTTCAGCTTAGACAGGTGAAAGACTCCAGCTTCCTCTCTTATCAGAATACCTCTTTATACTTCTTAAAAAGGTTCTCTATTGATATTAGATCTTAAATAAGAGGGGAAAAAATCTTTTATATTTGAGACCTGATGTCCCTTTGTTCTACTTGAGGTCTGGCTTTCAAAACATTTCCTTGTATTTGGATAACACAGCCTCATACGTGGGATTACAGAGAGCTGCCAGACCTACTCATGTCTTCTCTCCCACCTCTCAAATATGACAGCTCAACTCTATTGATGTTCTTGCTGACTGGGTTTTGGGTCCTAAGGCCCTGCTCACTTAGTCGCAGGCTTGAATTTTGCTGTAGCTGTCTCAGATGAGCTAATGAAGTCAGTGCAGGCATGAGGCATTCTTGATTTAGACACAACTGAATTTGAAATGATTTTCATGCTTCAGGGCATAAATAGCTCCTACCTCATGGAATTAGAAAGCATATTCTCCTATGGACAGGTTATTCCACAGCTGACCATTGCGTGTTTCTCCTGCAGCAGCTGATGTTGGCTGCTGTCTGAGACAGATGGAAAACTGAAGGACTGTGACCTGACCTGCTGAGGTAAATGTGTACTTTGTGGTGCCAAACGGCCTCTGGATGGGGAACAGAGAAGGATCACTTTGCTTTTTCCAAGTGTGTTGTGGAGTTTTGTGAATGACTGCGAGGGCAGTAAGGCCTTGTCCTGTGGTGCAGGCTGCCATTTACAGCTGAACAAAGTGATAGCAAAATGGCACAGGAGCATTGAGCCTGTAAATCACCCTGCTCGGTGCAAGGCAGGGGCAGGGATTGATGGATTCAGAGCAAATTTTTGTAGAAGCTGTAGAATATAATAGAAATTCCGTTCTTTCTAGGAGGCCTTATACCAGAAGACATTTCTGTAGGTGCATATCCTATAGTAGGGCTGTAAGTCCTCTGTAATGGGTGTTTTGCATTTGGCCGGATTTCTCACTAGTGGAAGCATGAAGCACACAGCAGGATTTCTGCTCTCACTTGTAATTAGCCCTGCAAGGAGGAAGCTGAACACTCCTGAGTTTGACTCTCTTGTCCAGGGGATAATTTGGTAAGGTCTCCAGAACAGGTGAAAAATCAGTGGGTGAGCTGTTTTCCAGAATAGATCCTGCATAGAGCTGTACACTGAACTTCATCCAGATGAAACCTGTTCTTCAGTCTCCGCCCAAACCTCTTCTCATTGTTGACACTCCTCCCTCACAGTCTGTTGTGGGTCTAATCCTACCAGCTCTCACTTTACACCAGTTGTTTTGTTTATACACAGGCTGGTGAGAGGTGGTGCAGGTCTTTTGAAGAGCACCAGAAGAAATTCCTCACCTTATGCCAAGGTCTGATGGTGTCCCCATGGACCACATGTAGTTGACGAGGATGTAGAGGAGCCACACTCTCCCCTGTGGTGGTAGAGACAAGCTATGTCCTCTGACTATCCAGATTGTGCCCAGCTTTGAAGAGCGAGGGGGTGGAAAGTCCAGCCCTAATGCAGTTCTGAGTCAGACTTGCAGAATTCCAGAGCTGGCCCTGGCACACTGCTGGGTGCAGGTGGAAAAGCCAGGAGCTTGTGGGCACTGCAGTGTACCCACCCAGTAATGAATGTACAATTCATTCGTCTTTCATTTGTTTACTTTGGTCTTTTGAACACCACAACAGTTTGCATTAATTTTCTCTTTAATTGGTGCATCTATTCCCTTGGCCTTGGATCGTTGCCTTGGAAATGCACAGGAGACCTTCGGAGAACTGCTTATTACAGCAGCAGGTGTGGATAGTGCTGACCTGGACAAACCTGTGTGAGTCACCGGCTGATGGTGAGGGTTGTAGGTGCCTGCATGAGTCACTGAAAGTGAGGGGGTCCCACATTCCTGATCTCCCCAAGGGGAATGTTAATGCCTTTGGGTGGCTTCTTGTGACTGTGCACTGGTAGCTGCTCCTGTGGAGGACAGTGAGGTTTGTATGGGCAGGAAGCAGGTTAGAAGAGCTATTTGTATGTGTGTGTACCTGTCTGACCAATGGAGAAAGAAAGAATTAAGTGGACCAGACTAATGCCCCAGCTGCCAGTGAGTTGGTGAGAGCGGGAGTTGGGAATGTTGGGAAGGAGAGGGGGCTCCTGTAAGGGGAGAAGTGGAAAGCATTGTCCTCCTGTCTCTGGACAGGCAAAACACTTCTAGAAAGATGAGATGGGACACCAAAGGGGCAGGAGTGGTGTAATACTTTGATATGCAAAAAAGGACATCTGACAACCAGATGATGGTTTTCAGCAGCGCTGGTGTATCTCTTGGTAGCTCAGTGCCTGGCAACTTCAGTAGCAGCACAGATCAACTGTAGGAACATCCCATATGGTCCAGAAAGCTGTTCATGCATTTCTTCCCTCTGCATTACTCTTGATGACTGTTTGAGATCAGACACATCTCTCATGAGCAGCGATCCGGGTGCCCGGCCTTACGCTGTTCCTGTAATGTGGAGAGAGGTGGGAACTGTTCCTCCTTAGGCATTGCCTGCACTGGGGAAATGTGCTGCAAAACTCCTCTAAAGCCACCTTCCCTTCATGGGCAAGGGTGTGTGGGGTGACAGCATATGACTGGTGACCCATGAATAAGCACGAGACCGGCAATTGCCCAGGTGCTTGTCCCATATATAAAAATATATATAAATATGTGTTTGCACCATTTTTCTGAACTTCTGGACAGTCCCTAAGAAATAAATGCATGCTTACCTGCAGTCTGGCCTTCTGTCACCAAATGTCACACTGACAGACACCTGTGTGTGTTATAGGACAGGGAAGGAGAATTAAAGAGAGGCAGCTCTGTCCTTGGGTGCAAGGAGACCACATCTCCAAAGCTATAAAAGATCCACTGGGCAGAGGAACTGCAATTTGCAGTAACTTTTACAACACCGTCTTTAGTGCCAATTTCTTGCCAGTGCTGCTGCTCAGGTTGTGTCGACCTGAAGCAGGGACTGTGTTTGCCAGTGAGGCTACTGGAATTTTATGGCTCTGTAGAGTGTTTTGGGAGAAGAGTGACTGCTTTGCTCAACTGCATTCATTTCCATCATCCTTAATGACAGAACAAATTAAAAAGTATTTCTGGACTGAAGTCCTTCCAAGGGGCAGCTCCTCCAGGTTGCCTTTGAACCTACTGCCCGTGAAACCAAGGGGGAACAGCAGGCAGCCTTCAGTGGTGTTTTCTGGTCCCTCTCAGGCTGGACAGGAATCCTCATGGGCCTGTCATCGCCCCATGTCCCTGTCATTGCCCCATGGCTCCGGGGTCATAAGGATGTGAGGGAAAAACTTCTGGTACCCCCTTGGAGACATCGTCCCTGGCACAGGAGGTTCGAGCTGGGGTGGTTGTAGCAGTGAACCCTGCAGTGACGACCCTTACCTCATAAGAGAGGTGCTCCAGTCTCCCAGTCACCCTCATTGCTCTCCCCCTGGACCCACTCGAGAAGCTCTGTGTCCCTTTGATGGGAGCTCACAGAATCACAGATTAATTGGGGTTGGAAGGGACCTCTGGAGATCAAGGCAGGGTCACCTGGAGCAGGTGACACAGGCACGCGCCCAGGTGGGTTTGGAATGTCTCCAGAGAGGGAGACTCCACGCCCTCCCTGGGCACCTGTTCCAGAGCTCTGCCACCCTCAACCTAAAGAAGTACTTCCTCATGTTGAGGGGAAACTTTTTGTGTTTTAGTTTATGGCCATTGCTCCTCATCCTGTCACCGGGCACCACTGAAGAGAGTCTGGCACCATCCTCGGACGTGCCGTGGAGATATTTACATGGATTGATGAGATCGCCTCTCAGTCTTCCCTTCTCCGGACTAATCCGGCCCAGCTCCCGCAGTCTCTCCTCATACGAGAGATGCTCCGGCCCCCAAATCCTCTCTGTGCCGTCCGCAGGACCCTGTCCAGCAGCTCCTTGTCCCCCTGAGGGAGCTCCCCCTCAGCGCCGCCCCCGCGGTGCCGGCGGGGCCCTGCAGGGGGCGCTGTGCGGCGGGGCTGGGCCGCCAGCGGGAGGAGGAGGAGGCAGCGAGTGCCCGGATCGGCCGCAGCCGCCGCCGCCGCCCCGCGCAATCCGCCGCCATCCGCCGCGCCCCGCGCCCATCGCCCGTCCGCACCC
>VZRV01008784.1:1040594-1088342 GCA_013398115.1 Falcunculus frontatus
GGGCCCCATGTCCGGGCTCCGGCCCCCCGGGCCGAGCCGCCCCCGCCCCGCTGCGCTCCCCGGTGGGTGCAGCCGGGGCGGGGGGCTCCCCGCCGCAAAGGCAGGTTGTTTTTCTTCGTCGTCTGGAGTGTGACACAAAGATATTTTTGTCGCGCCGTGTGTGTGTGTCTCAGCAAAACAAGGGGGGGGGGGCATCCAGAAGGCTCGGCCGGTTTGTTATTGTGCAGGAGCTACAAAAGGTCCGCTGAGGCCGAAATGCGGCTGGGGCGGGGGAGCGAGGATGGAGTTTGTGCGCTGGGCGAGCTCGTTCGGTAGGTTTGGAAAGATGTTTTAGGGGTTTTTTTGTGGTTGTTGTTCAAGAAGGAGTTTCTCCTCTCTGTATGGGAGCAGCTGTGCTGGAAGCTGGGGAAACCCTAATGCGGGTCCTGGGACACATGCTGAGCATCTTCTCTGGGGGGTGGTTTTAGTCGTGTTGGTTGTGAATTTGGAGGGGTTTTTCTTTAAAAAAAAAACAAACCCGATCTCCAAAGTCAAAGCTGCCGTAAGGGGTTTGAATGAGCTGGGAATTGTGGGGTTTGTTAGGAAAGTTGTTTTGTTTGGTTTCCGTCTTCTGGGTGTGCAAAGGGTGAGATACACGTTGAGTATCTACTCATCAGATGTTTGTATATTGACGTTACTGGTGTTTGGGGTGAAAAGGTACAATGAACATAAACGTTTAGGAATTTAGTAGTTTTGTTTCTTTCTAGGAAGAGGTATAAAGTGTAAGCACGTTGCAGTGTCTGCATCATCTCCGGGGGGAAGGCATCCCACCCCTTCCAGCACTGAATCCAGGTTTATAGTGGAAGTTTTGGTTTTGTTAAGCCTTGTCTTACAGATTCACTTGAGGCCTCCACTGGAATGGGCTCTTCTTCCATGATGGATAAATAGCTGGTCCCTGTCTTGGAGAGCCCAAGTTTGGAGAATCAGCTCCTGCTGAGGTTTCTCGGATATAAACTGGCCAGGACATTACTTTTGTACCTGCCTTTTCCATGTTCAGTGGTCACTGGGGTACTGAAACCCCAGTGTTCCAAAAACTAGTCCTCTGAGCTAGGGACTGGGGGGTACAGTCACCTGGAAGAGGTAGGGAGGCTGAGGCCATATTCTGAAAGTGGAATTTAAAGAGAGGATGGAAAGTGATGTTTTCAGGCTGATTTCTGACTGAAAATATGAAACAGTTACATGCATTTTTCACTGCAAATGAAATATTGTAAATGAGCCTAGGTTTTATCAGGAGCTCATCTGTGGTCCATGAGATCTTTGTGGGCTCATCATGGGTGAGGCTGCTTCTTTTGGGTCTCTGACTTAAGAAGTTCTTCCTAGTTAGCAGAGTGTTTTGGGGTTACAATAAACACCTCTCCTATAATGTTTTTCTTGTTAAAATTTAAAAGTTCAGATTAAAAGTCATATTCAGAAAAATCACAGATACTGTTTGGAGTTGCAGCTTTGTTGTTTCCACAAGCCAGTGTGAGTACATCTGCTGTTAGCTGTATTTTGATTTTGTGCTTAGTTTGTTAAGTGCCTTGAGTATAAGTTGATTCCTTTTTTTTGTTCATTAGTCTGGTCTGCTTTTCTGCGTGGTTGAGTAAATTAGGTATCACACATCTGAGGATGCTTTCAGCAGTCTTCAGTGTTAAGAAAACAAAATTTTTGCATGATTTGACAGATACCTTTCTTAAAAAAAAAAAAAGAAATTAAACCACGTGTTTGGTATGGATTTCCAAATTTGTCATTATATAGTGCCTTGGTGCCTTGTTTTTTTCTAAATTCGGAGAATTTTTCTTTGGTCTTCCAGTGCATTTTTTGGATGAACTCTGAGCTTTTTTTTCTTTTTTCTGTGTGTGCATGAGAGCTTAAAAGGGCAGCTCAGCCAGCTGGCTGAAACCGGAAAAGTGAGTAAATAGTCCAGAAAGATGCTGGAAAGGACATGCAGGGTTTAAAAGTATTTTTCTTTCAATAAGTGAGTAATATTCCTAAATATTTTTTATTAACATTATTTCACTTTATAGTGATATCTTAATAAAGCCTTTTAATAAAGCTTTGTGTAAAGCTTGACTTCAAAGGCTAATTTATTTGAACAACCTCCTAAAGGCAGTGGTGGCATTAGAATCTGTGTTTGTCTGACACAGCTCCCCGTGGTACCTGAGTGACGGTACGAGACAGACAACCCTCAGTGCCTGTGTGTGGCCTCCTCGTCCTGCTGGGGTCACACCTGAGGTGTGACTGAGGAAAACAAGGGCCCTGGTGCTGCTGGGATTTGCCTGGGCTGTGCACTGCAGCCTGTGAGATGATCCAGTACAGAATTACCTGTCTGTTCAAGAGTGCTGCTTGCTCAAGGCCGTCATTGTGCTTACCTGAGTAATTGAAAGTACTTAAGGGCAAGCCGGGCTAGGTTTAAGTGCTGCTGAAAAGAATAGTAAACCGTTTTTATTTTTATTTGTTGTTGTTTTATGATGGTAGTCTACAAAGAGATTTTGCTGTAGTGGCATTTCCACTTAAAGTTGTGTATTTTCGTATTGGAAGAATAGAAGCAGCATTAGCAGGAGAAACTTAGTGATACGGAATGGTAACTTTAGGAGAGGGAGAGGGTTTATTCCAAGGGCTGGACCTCTGGTTCCCTGTTTCTTTTTACTACATTCCTCATTTATTCTGCAACTTGGCACTGAGCCGTTGTCTCAGTATCAGACCTTGCTCTTAAGCTGATCCTGCCTTGTAAGTGAGTTTTGTTTTTCATGTGTCACTGACTCATTCTCCTAATAGGTCGATAATTTCACAGCTCCTTATCACTAATTTCTCATTTGGAGCAGAAGTACAAGGATGGTTCTGTCAGGTATCAGACAATGAGGTGAGAGCACAAAGAACAGGTAAAGGCTGGGGAGCTGCAGCTCTCTCCATCGCAGAGCAGCCTTTTCTAACTTCTGAAGTTAAGTGACTTGGTTACCAAAGGGAAGCACCCTCTGAGGGTGGGTTTTGCACGCATCTGTGTTGGTTAAAGAGTTTTTCCTTCCCCTGCAAGGATAAAATGGGGCTAAAGCAGGACATTGCACTATATTCAGCCTCACTGAAACGTAGCTAGAGCTCATGTTCTGTTAGTAACTTGTACTAGAATTTAGGATGTTCCCTGCATATACATGTACTTCTTGTGTAAAAGTAACAGAGCAGTTGGAGCTTATGAGCTGTTTATTTCCGAGCAAAGCTGTTCAGATAGGTATAGCTGTTAAATCCTGATCTGTTTTTTTATCTGGGAGCATTTGGACAATAACTGAAGTGGACTGGAGGCTGCTTTAGTAGCCCTGTGTTGTTCTGTAGTTCCCTGTGGCATTGGTTGGTTGTGAAGCTGCTTGACCTGCCGTGCTGTGGGGTGTGTGGGGACAGAAGATGTTAAAAGGTGTATATGCAGTTCTGCAGGGGGTTGTTGAACTTGCAGCCAAAATACGGTGTCTTTGTTTTGATTGCAACACTTAAATTTTCAGGAAAGTGTTGGTAGGCTGGAAGGGGTGGAAGGGGGGGGGTGAGCTCACTGTTACATCTTTAAGAGACTGCAGATATTAATTTGTGGGGGACTGAAGAAAAGTCATACCTTGGATGAAAGGGAAGAGGTAATGATCAGGTTGGAAATGAGCAGCTGAGCCGGGCTTAAGTGTGAAGAAATACAGGAAAAATAACCGGGAAGAAAGTGAGGACTTGCTAACAACCCTCTAGGGTCTGGCCGAGAGCACCACTCTGGTGGACTGTAGTATTTCGAATGTCTGCCAGGCTTCAGTCAGATGTTGGGAGCATCCTCAATAGCCTTCTGATTTCAGGTGGGTAGCACTTAAGAGGAGTAAACTACCTAGTGTTTGCGCAGTTAGCACCCTTATGGAAGAGATTTGGTGGAGGAATCCTTCTCAGGTAGCCGCTGAGACATTTAGATGGGAATTGTAGTGACGGTGCTCCAAGGAGTGAATAGAGACAGATTTGAAGAGCTTGCACTGGGACTTTGCCTCCCCCAGGCACTTATTGTGTGGGAATATAGTGATTTTTTTGGAAGAGTTCTGCTGCGGGGTGAGTTCTTCAGCTCTTCCTACCTGTATGTGGGCCGGGAGGCTGCACAAAAGCCTCGAGTGATCTTGTTCAGAGTTGGGAGTGGGCTGTGAAGCAGGCAGGGGAGTAGGGACATGTTCAAGAGGTGCTCCTTCTTTGGCTACAATAATAACTGTGGTTTTAGCTTTTATTGAAATAACCAAGCTTCAAGAACCGTCATTCAGAAGCAGATTCATGTGATCTTGAGTGTTATTATGGTGTTAATGTTCTGCATCTGAGCTAAGTGTTACCTCTAATGATGCCTATGATCCTTTTGCAGTGAAAGCCGTGTATGGGGTGGTTCATTTAGGAGGTGTTTGCAGCATTCCCCATCCCAGCATGCAAGGACCTGCTCCTCTGGAGCAGGGCTTCGTGCTGCTGCTGGCCCCACAGCGTCAGGGGGGCAGTGTGATTCAGAGGGTTTTCAGCCCCAGAAAGTAGGATATGAAGGCTCTATTTCTTGCTCTGCCGTTTAGCATAGCTGCTGAGTTCTGCGGTGTCGTTTTCCTATCTGGAAAATAGAAGTGATGACGCTTACACACCTTGTCAGTTATGCACTGCAAATATCTATGTAAATTAAAGCATCTGTGAAATGTTTTCACTTCCTGTCTGGCTCGGCATAGTCCAGATGTCCTGGGCATAGTCCGAGTTGCTTAGCTCTCCAGAAAAGCTGAAGCTTCCTAAAGAGTCTAAAGCCTCTTTCATCAGAGTACTGAATCACAACACATGTAAGGTGCTTTCTTACCACTTTGTACCTCTGTCCCTTTCCCATCACATTCCTGTTAACATCCTTGGCATTCATTTGTAGTGCAAATGGCTCCCCTGAATAGGCTTCCTGTAAGGAGAATCGCTGTGCAATGCTGCATTGCCCTAGTGCCGTTCAGATTGGGGAACCTGGAGGAAGACTTCCTTGGAAGCTTCAGCCTCTGCAGTGTTTATGAACTGCAGGCTTGCCTGGACTGCTTGTCATCTTACTAATGGCTTGAACCAGCTGCATCAGTCTTGATGGCTGTGGGAATTGGGAGAAGTCTGATAGAGAAAGAGCTATTAAGCTCTTGCCAGGGCAGCTTTGGACCCTGCAGCATGTACCTGCCAGGGGAGCTTCCAGCAGTGCCTTGGGGAGGAACAAGGCCGGAGGGATCTGCTCAGCAGGGGTGTAAAGGAACCTCTCCCTTGCTTGGGCAGCGAGGGATTGGCATGTGCTGCCTGCCGATCAGTAGTGTTGGGTTTTATCTCTTCATAAAGAAAACCTTCTCTGCATAACCTGAGTGGGAGCTGAGGCCCTGAAGTCAGCAGACAACCTGAGAGAGTGGAGAGGTGTTACCAAAGTCCAGATTTTGTTGTGAAGCTCATCAGGCACAAGGTAAACATCCACATCCCCATTCGAGTGTGATCCTTCCTGAGACTGCAGAGAAAACAGAGCAGCTTACTCAACAGCTGATGGCATTTGTGTGGAAAGAGCTGTATCTGTTCCTGAAAAAAGGTCTGTTAACCCAAAGGACTGCCAGCTTTGCTCTGATTTCATCTCTTGGAGCTGTGACATCTCTGCTTTTCTCTCTGCTTCTTTGCTATAAAATTTATGTTCACTGCTGAGAGATGGAATAAGTTGCTGAGCTTGGGACCTGGTGAAGGATTTGTGAAATGTTTTACAGAGAAGCAATCTCCAGTGGCCCATGGTGGCCTTGGATGGGTAGTGCTCTCCAAGACAAGCTACACCTAATGGTTTGGAGCCTTATGCTTGGGTTCTGGAAGTGGCAGCACAGGTGTTTCACCTATGCTACTCTTGCTGTGTCTCACCTGGTTATATGGGTATCATGGCTGTGAGGACCTTTAAAAGTCTGTATAGGCAGAAGTATCAGGACTAAGGGACTTTCATAACCTTAACATGCAGTGGTGTTTATTTTTAGTGATGGAAGAGTCTTTGCTTTCACCTGTCAGACCTAAGGTGTGGTACAGTGCCTCAGAACAGTTTGTGCTTGTGTGGGTGCATCCTGGCCTTGTGGGCTCCTCGGGAGCAGTAGGCAGAATTGAGTCTACTTTCTGTGCCAGTGGACAGTCTTTTCCACTGGAAGGGAGTGTTCTGAACATGGCCGGTGCTGCTGCAGTGCATTTCCTCCTTGTTTGATTCTTCTTTGCAAATTGCTTCTATGTGATGAAGAGCTGCATTTTCTCCGAGGGTATCGGCATACAGGTTTGGGTGGCTGAGGCAGGGACCTGAGCTCTGAGACATTTTGCTGTCTACAGTCTTAGTTGAGCAAACTCTTCCTCTGCCTTGGACTGATAGTGCCAGCCCTGTTACCCATCAGGAGATCCCCACCAGCCACTCACAGTCTGTTATTGTTGCTCAGATACCTAAATGCCCAATTTGCCTTATAGTTCAGCTAAATGTTGCCAGGAGCTTTCTGAACAAGTTTTGCCAACAGAGCATTATGCCAGGTATTTCTTTTGTATTTGGATTTAAATTGCTTGCTCGTGTTCAGCCTCCTTGTTCTGGTGTTGAGGGAACGGGGTGTTGTATCTGTGTGTTCCCCCTGGACACTGAGATCTCGGAGGAAACTGAGCAGGGCAGAGTGGAAGGCAGAATCATATTGGAGGCTGAGGGTCGTGTTTGTCAACTCTCACCCTTGGTTGTAGGGGAACCAGAGTGAAAGTACGACTCTAAAGGTAAGGATTTGCACTTGAATATGAGCCTTGTTGGGCAGGCAGCTCATGGAGATAACGAGGTCACTTCCCTTTCCTCTAGTACCAGAGGGGTTGGGATCTGGATCTGTTGAGGCCACAGGTGATCCTTGCGGAACTGAGCTGCTTTGTCCTTCCTGGCTTTGGCCTCTGAAATGTGTAGCAGCAAAGAAATAGACTCTGTTACTTCAATTCGTGCTGAGCCTTGTCTCTTTTAACACCTTCATGGCCTGGATGAGAGGGTAAGGAGTGTAATGTTGGTAGCTGGTGCCTCCAGGTTGTTCCACATGAGATACCTTCCTGCTTCCCTGCAGGGTATGAAAGCCCTGCAGCACTTCCTCTTGGGTTGGCGATACGGTTATACCTTCCTGACAAGCTGGCACCAGCGGGTCAGTTCCTTGTCTACAGCATGATGGGGCAGATGGGTGAAACTGGCTGTTTCTGTAGTGGGCTGTTGTAAACAGATATGCTTTTCAAGGAAAGAATTAACTGCACACCTTGGGTTTTCTGTTGCTTGAAGAAGAGGGGGAGTTTGATGAGCACAGGATCTCATAAGTACTTTCTGTGGGCTGTGGACCAGCCTTCTGACTGCGTTTTTTTTGCTCTGTGCCATAGTCTTGCATACTCAGGATGAACTATTTCTTTGTCCGCATCCTCAATTACTGGAGGTCAGGGCTCCTTTCCAGGGTGTGGTATTGTCTGTCCAGCCCGCACAGAAAGGACCACAGAACTCGTTAATGTTTTTGTGTAAATACAATTGAGCTATTCTCCAGACTCCAGTCTGCTTTATCTGTTTTACAGTAAGTTACAATTCCAGCCTCTCTGGCTGCCTTTGCCTTGCCTGCCTTCCCAGCACTGGAAAAGCTGTTTAGCAGAGAGGTGAAGCTTCTGTATTTTAAGGCCAAACCTGACATTGCAAAGACCTGGTTTCTCTGGAATGTGCAGTGATTCACTGAGAGTAGTTGTGATTCCCAACCTGTTGGTACATGTAGAAGAGGGGGCAGCAGGTGAACTTGTTGAAGGCAGAACTGAGAAAATCAGGTCAGGTCATCTTACAGGACATGCTTTTTCTTCCCCCCTCCATATTGTCATGTTTTACCTCTCTCTGTAGAGCTGCACAGTGTGGAGTTAATGATAAATCCACTGTCCAGAAGACTCTGCCTCTCCTCTTCATAGTCCTGCTCCATGTTTCAAACCCCAGGAGGCTTGACTTAGAGATCTGAGGATGGGGCTGGACTGCAGGCAAGTCCTCTGGCAGACAACTTCCAACAGTATTGCAGGGCTAACAGCGTACCTCTGCAGTAAATCATGGGACATGTGGTCCTGGTCTCCCATTCCCTGAGCCGACGTTCATGGGAGGTGGAGAGAAGCTGGAATTGTGCAGGATTAAAAGAACTGGTACCACCAAATATGGCTATTGAGCTAAACAAGGAGGGTCCCTCTTGTGAATCAGGAGCTTGGCGATGGGGTGTCTTATCTCTTCTCTGCAGTGCAGACTCCTGACTTGCTTCTCCCTGTCTGGCAGGATTTGGTGCCATTTTCTGGCACTATGTTTGGTGTTACATCCAGATCTTGGCAGGGCCTTTTTCAGGTGTACCAGCAAATCTTGGCATCTCCCTCTGGAAATAATGCAGTAGAATGATAGCGAGAGGGTTTTTTGTGGCTTACGCTCTTGCTACAGCCTCTGCCTGCTGCACAGCTCTTCTGCGTTGATCCCACTGACTTTGTACTTGGATACTGATATTCTCCTGTTGCTCCCTGCCTTACTAAGCAACCTCTGCTGGGAAATGAGTGCTGATCTGGTCCCTTCCTTGCTAGGCTCATGATCCCTGCATGGCCCAAACAGGGCTTCTGCAGGATATGAGGGCATCTGACAGCAAGTCCCTGGACAGACAATCATAGTGTCTCACCACAGCCCTCCCAAGGGCAGCCAGTGGTGTCTTTCATCGCTGAGGCAGGTGGTGAATGTTTCACAAATAGCTGGTTCTTGGTGGGACATGGTCCAGGAGAAGTAGTGGTATCTCTTTGTTGACAGATAAGTGTTTAGCTATGGAAGTACCAGTAAAATTGACCTGTGTGTGTATTTAAAGAAGAGTGAACGTGATTAATCTCTCCAGAACTATACTGTGCTTTTTAAAAGGTTTCACACTGCCGGTAACATTAGGAACCACAATGTGTTTCAGTTTAACATGACTCCAGACACTTTTCTGAAAGTACTGTTTAGCTTTTCCAACCTGTGAGTTTCTGAACAATTTGTATAAAATTACATGTCAAAAATCCTCCTGCTTGTGGAGAAAAGCCTTTTCACTGTTAATCTCCATCCTGTTGCTTTGTTTTGTGTTGGTGACTGCTGCCATGAAGTGAGCAAGGAGTGAAGGTCTGCAGTAGTCAGGACTGTGCTTGATGTAGAGCTCAGTGGTGTGTGAGTAGCTGAAGCGATTTCTTCTAGTATGTGTGTTACCTTTCTTAAATCTGTTTGCCCTGCTCAGCTAAGGCTGGCTGACTTCCAGGTACTCAAGCTCCATTGAAATCTTGTGAATAAAACACCAGCAGCCCAGCCTCCTGCATACATAGATTTGCAAAGAGCTTTGCAGACAATCCTGTTTGTCAGGAGTCCCTCCGTTCGGCTGTGTTTTCAGCTCAGGGATTTCCAGTTGTTACCAGTGCCAGTAACTGAAGGTTTTCACACGGGTTTTTTGCAGGACAGGCTTGGTAGATGCCTGCTGTAGCTCCAGAACTTGTATGCTTATAATCTAATGTCTTTAAGGCATTAAAATGTCACTGTTGTGGTCTGGATTAGAATTTACCCCTTTAAAAGGCAGTTAGACAGGGTCAATACCCAAAAATTAGATCCAGGGCAATACGGTGTGGACATGAGGATGCCTGGGCAGTGGAGCTCTTTGCCCAAGTGCTTCTGGTGCAGTTATTTGTATCTTGGGATCTCTAATGGAACTGGTCATACTGCAGTATTTTGTGATGGCTCAGACACTCAGTGTTTTGCTGTCTGGTGCTGTCCCTGCATATAGTAGGAGATATTGCAAGTCCTGAGAATGGGAAGAGCTACACTCCATGTTGAAACTGATAGCAACCCTTCCCCCACAGACCTCTATAAACCCAGAAAGAAACCTTGCAGAAATGCTGGTGATTGATTTTTTTATGATTTCTGTGTAACAGGGGATATTGCTTTCTTCAGGGTCAGCTGTTGGGCACTGGAACCCTGAGCGCAGGTCAGAGGCTCTGCCGAGGCTGTCAGTTTTCACTTGTCAGCATCAGCATGTGCCTTCTGGTTCCAGCTCTGCTAATAATGAGCATGCAGACTGGCAGTTCAGTTCTAAATGAATCACGATTTTTATCAGAAATGGCTTTGCTCTTCAAGACTAGAAGGCCTTTATGATCCCTGGCTGGATTCCCTGCTTAACTGTGTGATGGGAAGATAGTCCAGTGTTGCGCCAGTCTTGGGAGGCTCTGTGGCTTCTTTGAAGTGCTGTGGGTGATCTGGGTGCCCAGTGATCTCCCTGGCTGATACACCCTTGGAGTAGCTGGGATCTGCAACTGGCAGGGGGGACAGGTAGCAAGGTCCTGCCAGCCCCACAGCTCTGACCCAGCTCAGTGCTGCTGCAGCTTCTTTGCACAGTGACTATGGAAATTGCTTCACCTCTCCATGGTGCTTCTTTTGGAGCACATACATAACACACGAAGATGCGTTTCATGCCTTCAGAGCACTGAAGGAGTTGAAAGTAAATTTCATTTATCCAGACAACAATTTTGTCTGTCGCAGAAAATTTGACAAGGGGCTTTATCCCCGACATATCCCCAGCTCCTTTGCTGTGAAGTGGTTGTTTATTCTTCCTGCATCCTTTTAATGATACAAGATGTAATCAAGAGGCAGCTGAGACCCGGTTACATAACTGTTGTCAGGGTTTCTCTTTGGCATTATTGCCCTGTGTGTTGTTTGCACATTGACTTTCAGGAACTCAGGGGTTTTCTGTTAACCAGATAACTCCTGAACCTGATCTGGTAGGTGGTTTGTTTTTGTTGGGTTATTTTTAAACACCTTCTAATTTTGTCTGTTTTGAGCTTTCTAAACTTCAAAGTGGATTTTACTGCTTTAATTGTGAGGTTGGTACAGGGTTGACATGGTTTGGATAGGCTCTGAGCCAGGTGCTCTCTGCAAGACACAATATACCTGTAAATGCAGGTGGCTGTGCTCTTGCCACCCTCTGCTCTTTGTTCTGCTCTGGGGCTCCTCACAGCTCTGCCTCTTCAAAAAGCTCGTTGTTCTCAGTCCAACTTGCGCATTCCTGCCAAGTTAGTGCTAATCAGTGTGTTTTCTCCCTCTTTCTTTTATGTCTGTCCTACTAATAAAATACAGTGCAAATGGGTGAGGGAGGAGCTGTTGTTTTCTTTGGCACATGGTGGCCATCTGAGCAAAGATGAACCCGACTGGAGCCAAAGATCTGTTTGCTACTCTGCAGGAAAAGGTGCCTCAAGACTGCCAGCCAGCCCTGTTGCCTCCAGAAAGCCTTCATGCTGCAGCCCCATGTGGTGGTCCAGCAGAAATGCTATGAGGGGCTTCTTGAGGAGCCTGGTATTTTTCCTGAACATCCCGTGGATGCTGTTGTTGAGCGACAGAAATTACTTTTCTTTCCCTGACTGCCTAGCACAGAGTTCATGGCTTCTTGCTCCTGATAGGCCTGGTTTAAATCCTGCAGTGCAAGAACAAATGCTGTGTGGTGCCAGGCTTATTGGTCAGACACCTGCCCCCAGCAGCAGCCTTTAGTTGGGCTTTACTTGACCAGTTGCACTTGGCACTGCCTTCCCAGCCTGGCTCTATCCAGCGTATTCACAGTCTGTGCTTTAATTTGTACATACTGCGTGATGGACTAATCCTCTTACCTGCAAATCGTGTTTGATAAGGCATTGCTGATGGGAATTGTAGCCTTTGGTCAGATACAGTTTCTTTCAGAAAGAGTGATTGATGTCTCTGTTGGAAAAAGGCTTTCAGCTGGGTGAGTTTCAGAAGTGTGAGGTGTGGGAAGATCTGAGATGCGTGTATGTGTGTGTGTATATATATATACACATGTATATAGTGTTTTGTTACTCCCAACACAGAGTTGAAACCCTAGGATGGGACCTAGCAGATGGTAAAATGAAACTGCCAGCAGTTTTAGGCTTGAAGTAGAGGCTTTACAACAAGAAATCTGGAAGTGTAAATTATGTGCAGGAAGGTTAGATGAAGCTCCTGGATTTGAGAAAATTTAGAACAGATTGATGCTTTAAAAAAATGAAAGGTCCATTGAAAGTAAGCGAAGTGTCTTTTCTGACATAAAAGTTGATGTACAATGTGTGCATTGCCCATGTTTCAACTTTTTCCCAGGCTCCAAGAGCTAAAAAGTCAGTGTGTGTTATGATCCAGTTGTTATTAAGGTTCTTTGGAAATTCCTCTGCCCGAATTAAGGTGCAAACGAGACCATATGCCAGTGACAATAGTAAGGGTTTTATTTTTGATGGTAAATGTGCGAGAGAGAGAAAGAAAGAAAAAGAGGTAGAAAATAGGTAGGGGGACGAAGAGGGACAGAGACAGAATAAAAGGAGCATCAACGCTCTGTGGGTCCCACTGGTGCCGCGATGATTCTCTTCAGCAGCTCCTGGTGGTGTAGGCCCCCCCGAGGAAACGTAGAATCCCATGGGTATATATGCTCAGGCCAGGCAGGAATGTCTGGCTATGTCCCCCTGGGGGAGTGGGGCAGTATCTCACAGCAGACTCTGGGTCTCTTGCATCACGTCCAGTTTTGTGGGGTCAGGCCTCTCACGTGAATTTCAGTGGATGTGGTCTGTTGGGTTGGGGGTTCCACAGCTGGGCCAGTTTGTGTAATCAGAGGATGGGTGTTTTATTGCCTCTCACCAGTGCTTACAGCATGCACCCAAAACCTCCTCTTACCCCCTCGGTTGGGGGGAGTCTGTGTAAACCTGGCTTCTGTGAGCTGTGCTCTCCCCCCACCCCAAACTCAACCAGGGACATGCATACCTTTCCGTCGGCCTGAGATGATTGAGCAATGCATTTCCCTTTATCTAATCAGCAGTTCGAGTTTCAGTTCAAAGTCCCACTCTTCAGGGAGGCTTCTTCGGTTGTAGCCTCTTTATAATGAGCAAAACTTCGTCAATGTTTGAGGCATGAACTATTTTCAGTCTCTGACAGTGTGAGGAGACTGGCTGCATGATGGGTGTTACTCACAGCATGTTGTGCCAGCAAAGATCAGATTGAAAAATTAACAAACCACATATTTTGTGAAAAGTATATTTCAAGCTAAAAATCACGTTCAAGGTGCCAGCAACAGAGGAATGTAATTTTTTGGTAATGTGTTTGGAGAATTCATAGTGGAACAGCTGAACTCACAGGCTCAAGAATCTGAATCTGGTACAGCTGAGCAGGTTTTTTTGACTCCTTAATTCTCTTTCATGGCCAGCCAATGGGAAAAGGGAATTTGGAGAAATAGTTCCGTTGCCTTCCAGTGATGCTGTCAAAGCATTAATTGCTGGTATAACTGTGGCCAGTGTGGAACCATAATCTAAACATTACAAACCCAGCTGCCAGTGCTTCAGGGGAAATGCGATGATAAGTGTGGTATAACATACAGAGATGCGGTACTTTTCTGGCATTTATGTTTAGGAATCCTTGTGTTTAGCTGCTTATTGTCAGACTTACTCTTTTAAAGCAAGGACTTGTTGACCCCCCCCCCCCTTGTGTTCTCATACTTACGAGAGTAAGTATCTCAATTCTTTCAGCACTGGAGTGACAGAAAAAAAGGCCATGAGAATTGTGTTCCTGCAGTTCTTTTCGTTCAGTTTGTGAATTTTAAAGCCCAGAAGCTTCTTGTGACTAAAGAGGAGGGAGTTAAAACCTCGTAACTTGGTGCTTGTGCTCACTGAGTTTGTTCAGTTCTTGCTGTTGTGTGTGTTCTGTTTTGCTTGTCTGTGGCTGAACAATCCGTTTGATGGGAGTTTCCTGCTTCTCTTCCGTTAAAAGGCAGATCGGGAGCGGCGCAGAGAAATTTCCTTACTAGATGACATTTCATCGCGATGTCCGATCGTTTGGGGCAAATAACCAAGGGAAAGGATGGGAAAAGCAAGTACTCGACTCTCAGCCTGTTTGATAAGTATAAAGGAAAGTCAATAGAAGCTATCAGAACTACAGGTAAGAAACACTTCCAGAAAGCTTTTGATATCTGCCAAGAGTATTGTTGCAGAGCTCATTCAGGTTGTTGACCCTGTGGGACACCGCTGGGTTGCAGCGTTTGTGCAGGTGTCAAAGCATGTGTTTCATTAAGACCTAAAGGAAAACGTCCACGACTCTTTGTGCTGCTGTTATTGTGGAGACATAGAGGAATTACACAGGACAGCTGGGGGCTCTTGGCCCTTTCATTTCGCCTGTGTCCTTGCTGCAGAGTGGACAGGTAGCAAGCTTGAGTGGAAGCCTTACCAGGGCCTTAGGCTGTGCCAGGGCAGGGTACCTGAGCTGACTAAAGTGCCTTAAGCTGGTCAGACCTTGCGTGAGGTGAGAGTCAAGGACTGAAGGCCACTGGGAAAGAACTGAGTTGATTTTGCGGTGGAAATATGACCAAAATTAGATAGTGGGTTCAAAAAAATGACCCTGCCTGGACTGGCACTGGATTTGGTGCGACAATAGAAAACAAAAAGTGAAATACTTTCTTAATAGATGTGGTGTGGTGGATAGAGCTGGAAAATCGAGACCTCAGGATTCCCGGATTAGGTCACCTGTTTGCGTGCTAAGAGGTGGACTTGGGTGGCCCTTTCCCCAAGCTGTAAAAAGGGGGTGCTGGTTCTCCTTGCTGAAGTAAAAGAGCTACCTGTGCAAATCCTCCTAAAAGACTCTGTGAGCACTTTGTTAGGGAGAAGAATTTTTTTCCCCTCCCGCTGTAGGAGCTGTTTGCCAGCTGCTGCAACAGAGGGCTCCATCTGTGGTCCTGTGGGAAACAACCTGTGTGTTGACATAGCAGCAGCACTTCTGTTGGGGCTGCACCCAGCCACAGCTTCCTAATTAAGGTTACTTATCTAGCAGGATACAGCCTTCTGACCTGCTGCTGTTCCTTTCTCACCAGTTATTCCTAGACATGGCTTACAGAGTCTTGGGAAAGTTGCTGCTGCCCGGCGCATGCCACCTCCTGCAAATTTGCCTAGCTTGAAGTCTGAGAACAAAGGAAACGACCCCAACATCATTATAGTACCCAAGGACGGTACAGGATGGGCAAACAAGCAGGATCAGCCAGACCAAAAGAGGTGGGTAGAGTGAATCTTTGGTAAGTTTTACCAGGCGGGCAGCAGTGGTTGTGCACTGCTGTGCTTGGTGTTGGACCTTACAGGGATCAGTTCTCTGTTGTCCAGGCCACTGTAGAGCCAATGGTCTAGCTTGATCTTTTAGCAGCTGCCATTTTGCCCAGAGTTGTTTTCCTGCCTTTCTTCCCCTTTGGTTTCACCTCTGCTGTCTCTGCTCAGTTCCAGTGCGACGGCTGCACAGCTGCAGGAGTCGCTGCCGCAGCAGGGTTTGCAGAAATCTGTCTCCAATTTACAGAAGCCGACACAGTCAATCAGTCAGGAGGTAGGTGCCAGCAGTCTGTGACTGCCACCCTGCTTCCCTTGTCCCCTGGCAGCTTGAGGGCTTTAATTGCCTGTGTTGCCTTGCACTTAAGAAAAAGCTCCTGTGTAATCAGTTCTCGTGGAAGTGACTCTCTTGAGTCCAAGCTGCTGTGCACCAGGAGTGTTGTGCTGCAGGTTACAGAAGCAGCATACACAGAACTGTATTTCTCAAGTGTCTGCAGAAAGTCTAGTTGAAGTCTAGAAAAAAATGGCTGGAATGTGGGATGGCTGGTTAGCACTTCCAAAGTATTCTACTTTGGTTGTAATTCAAATGTTGCTTGGTAACAGCAGGTCCCCCTCAGCCTGATGAGACTTGAAGAAGAGATCTGGTCATGTGGGAGAAGTAGCCAGTGTTAGGACCTGAAAAAGCTACTGGCAAGTAAGGTGTCCCAGAGAGTGCAAGGACCTGGCCTCTATGTGTTGCAGATTTCACACTTCTGGTTTAAAAAAATTTCCCAGCCCTTGAGATTCAGGGAAATCGGGACAGGAGTTGCATTTTGAAGAGGAGAAGAGTGGTTATTGCATGAGAAAGTAGGGTAGCCTTCAAGCTGAGTTGTAGCATGGAACAAATCTGGAAGATTAAGGAGACCGTTTGGAAAAATGCAGCAGAACAAAAGGAAAGCTTGATGAGAGTGCGGGTTGAGGAAACTGTGAAGATGGGCAGAGGAGACGTCAGGGCAGAGTAGAGAAGAGGATTTTTGCTGTAGCGTTGTAGTACACTGGAGTGGGGAACAGCTGACTGTAGCCCCCAGCTGGAAGCTGTGGAGACTTGTGGTATCTGGGTGATCTGGAGGCCTGAAGCATAGCAGGTGCCAGCCAGGAAATGAGAAACAGTCATGAATCTTAACTGATCTGTGTTGGGGTTTCTTTTTTGCTTTGTTTTGTTTTCAGAGTACAAATTCAGTGCCAGGTGGACCAAAGTCATGGGCACAGCTGAATGGAAAGCCAGCAGGACAAGAAGGTGGTGAGTATGATAAACAGAAATGGTGTGTGCCTGCTTTTCCCTGACGGACATGAGATGGGGTGGACTCCATTTCTTCCTGCCCTCCCTGTCAGCCTGGTGCGGAATGGGAGTGAGGCCTTCTAAGTCCTGTTTTCAGTCTGTGTGGTGTGTTGGCTGGAATGGTGCAGCTGAATCAGTTCAGGGCTGCCAGTGCAAGACATGGCTTGAACAGAATGTGTCTCATGGCCGCACTGAACCAGAGCAAATCATGCTCTTAGGATGCAGCAGGGAGTTCTGGGAGGGGAAGGTTCTGAAAGAGAAGGGAAACGTTTGCCCCATCATGAGAATCTTCAATCAGCCCAGAGCAGTGTGTAATAAAGGTGCAGTAAGCAGAGTGAAATTCGGAGGGGAGGGATTGGTTTAGAAGAGAAGAAGAAAGGAGAAGGGACACTGGAGAGGGGAAATGTAGGCATCTCCATAGGTAGTAGCAATGGTATCTTCACCTAGTTGGGTAGTCAGAAGCGAGGCTGGAATGTTCTTGTACGGTATCCGTGATCCAAGGGAATTGCAGTGTCAGTGGGTGGAAGTGGCCATGGAGCTGCTGCAGGGTCCTCCCGCCTACACATTGGCTGAGGCCTTGCTCTTAAGTCTCCCTCAGTAACTGTGCTGCTAATGGCTTCTGCTTGACTGAGAATCCTGAAGCAGTGTTAACATGAATTGGGAGTTCAGTTGTCTTCAGATGCATCCATTTCCACACAGGAGGTGGTTTCCAGCTGCATTGAATAGTGCCATTAAAACCGCAGTGAGAATAACAGCTCAGTTCAACTGTTTTAATGTGAACAGACCTGGAACTATTCACTTGTCAAGTGAAATTGCAGAGAGGTTTGAAAGAACTGAGGCTGCTGCTGATTGCAGAAACAGAGGGGACAAGTGTACCCTAAATTAAATGAGGCCCTTAATGAGAGGGTGTTTCTTGAAGGCTAAATGTGAAAGCAGAAACTTGTACTTGCCTGGGGTTGGTGGCCAGTGCAAAGACTGTCTTGTTTGGTTAATTGGTACTTTCTTGAGTCTTGCTGTGTAGACCTCCTGTACAATCATTTTGAGATCTGATCATCTAACAATGTTCCTAAAAGATTTTTTGAAAACTAGGTCACACTTAAAAATATAGAGTTCTCAACCCAAGAAAACAGTTGCCTGTGTGGCTAAGAGCAGCTTAATTAGAAGGTAATTGAATCACAGAAGCGTCAGAAATCTGTCTGAAAGGTTTTTTTAGGCCATCCCATGCTTGCACCTCTTCTCTAGTGGCACTGAACAATTGCTTTTTCTTCTAAGCTAATAATTCAGGTATTAGAGACAAAGAGGAGAGTCTCTTGCTTTTTGCTCTTTTTAAGTCTTGGAGCTGTAAAATCTCTTTTGGAGGGTGTATCCTGAAGAAAAGTGATCTAATAAATTAATTATGGACTTCTCCGTGCCTGTGGGGTTTTTTTCTCCAAATGTCTAGAAAAGAGGCACCAAACTGTTTTCAGCATGATGCTGCTTAGGGTTAGAGTACAAATGGTTAATGGTTGCACATAAATAGTCCTTACATGGTGCAGCCTTACCTGGGGGTGGATGTCTCCCCTGAAGGCCACTTACCTGTGCCCTTCTAGTTCAGTAAAAATCATAACTCTTCAGCAAGTCTTGGCTACTTTGTGATGTATTTAGGCAATGTCCTCCTCAAGTAATTTCATCTGTCTAAAATTGAAGGTGTTTCATGCAGCTGTTGAAGAGTCTTCCCTGGAAATTTCACATAGGAGGTCTTGTGCAGTGTGCAAGTTCCAGAAACTAAAAATTACTTAAGGCAGTCCTTCTTGACTCTTCAGGGTATGGAAGGAGAAAGATAGATGAGACTCTTGTCAAGTCTTCAGTACTCATTGCTGATACTTCTAATATAATTCTGAAATGCCTTTTTAAGAGAGCATTAGCCAAGTAACACTAAGAAACAGTTCTCAAAAAAAAGCAATTATTTAGTGTCTAGTAGTACAGTAATGCTTGCAATTTCCTTTTATTCAGCGTTATCTTGCCAACAGATTTAGGAGAATTGCTGTGTTTTGTGTTCCAGTCACTGGCAGATCTTTAGAATTGACAGAGAACTGTTGTTCTGGGGTGACTGATGACTCAGCAAGACAATTTCCAGTGACTAGAAATGAACCTGGCCCGACCTGGCCAGTGATCTGCATCTTAAAAATGCTGCAGCAGGGAGGAGAGCATAGAACATCTGTCCTTATCTGTGGTCTTTCACTGATACATTGGCAGAAATTTTAACAATTTCCTTCCCTGGCAGAGTGAGGTGTGAGCAGAAAGAGTCTCAATAGAAATGTCAAATATTTGATAGCAGGATATCATTTATGAGCGATCTTGCAGAATTTACATCTCTGCCTCTGTCTGAATTCTGTACTTCACAAAAAAATTGGAAGCTGAGAAAGTTCACTGACTTCGTTGAATGTGAGAATTTAAATGAAGATCCTGAGCGTAGGAGTGCTGGGTGAGGACATGTGTTGTCGTGTTGGTGACAGTGTCTGAGAGTGTTGGGGATGTGAAGTGAGGTGCTGGTACGATAGTAATTTGGGTTTAAATATGCCAGAGGCCCAGATTCCCGGGAAACACATTTCCAGGCTGATCTCATAAGGGAGTTGAAACAGTGGAAAGATCTTCTCTGAGTCCCACACTTATTTGTCTGACAGGTTCAAGGGCCTCAAGCCGACTGTTATCCTTCTCTCCCGAGGAATTTCCGACGCTGAAAGCAGCTGGCGAGCAGGACAAGGTTGGCAAAGAAAAGGGCGCCTTAGATCCGTCGTATGGGCCAGGACCAAGCCTCCGCCCCCAGAGTGAGTGAAGGATTGTGTCTTTCTGCCTTATCCCAGCACATAACTCATTGAGTCTGTTTTGGGCAGGGCGTGCCAGTTCACAGTAGTACCAAGTACTCCATCCTTACATTTCCTTTTATCTTTTTATGAGCTTACCCGTGTCAGGCTGCTTAGCAGGTGATCGTGTGGTGCTGATGTTCTGTGGTCCAGACAGCCAAGTATGGACTGTCATCTACTACACTGTTTAATAAAAATTGCTGTGTGATGTTGCAAAGCAGGCCCCTTCCCAGGCTGGGGGAGCCACAGTGAAATTAGTGTGTAGTGTAACATGGCTTCTCTTTGAGTGTTTTTGCATCTAATTGGCCTTAATTCTGCAGGGTAAGGACTGTGGAGATAGGGAGCAGAGCTGGTAGGAGTTCAGGTTTATTGGCAAATAAAGACACCACTGGTGCAGCAATTACTTAGTAACAGCTGATGCTGCTCCTCTCTTAAGAAAATAAACACAGTTGGAGATTTTTCTTGGTCCTTGATATTTTTCTACAACCTTAGTGTAATTAGGGCTTGACCAGAGCGCTTGAGGTTTCAAGATTTTCTGGCAGAGTGGCTGCCTGCATTTACAAAGATTAACATAGTTATTACCTCCTTTCCAGATGTCACCAGTTGGAGGGAGGGCGGTGGGAGGAACATCACCTCTGCCACATCTCTGACCGCCTCCCCTGCTGAGCTGGGCAGCAAGACCTCCAGCGCTGGAGACGGGGCCCCCTCCTCGGCGAGCGCCAGCGATCCCAAGGAGCCGTCTCTCCGCCCAGCTCAGCCCGTCCGCAAAGGGGCTTCGCAGTTCATGGGAAACGTCTACCAGCCACCCACATACCATGACATGCTACCTGCTTTTGTAAGTGGCCCCTTCTCCACAAGTGTATCCTTGATTCTTAAAATATGTGTGCAGGTTTGAAATCAGCTGAGATGTGTTTTCTGGACTCTCGGTTGGTTTTCAGGGCTTGCTCAGGGATCCTTCTCTTGACATGTTTTTAGTTTGTGTAGCACAGCCTTGCTCAGCCCAAAGAGAAGTTGCCCCTTTCCCTCTGGAGCTGGGGAGGGAACCATTAGCATGTGGCCAGTTGGGCAGCCACATGTGAAATGTTTGTTTCCCCTTTGTGCGGATGCAGCTACCGTGTACATGTTGTAACCTAATCTGGGTAAACCTTCCCTTGTGGCAAGAAGAAAAACCAGGCTGTTCTGCTTCGCCTCGTTCCAGATGTGTCCGCAACAGCCATCCGAGACCCCTGCATCGCTGGACCGAGGGTCTTTCCCCGTTCCTCAGCTTCGGCTTGAGCCCCGGGTACCTTTCAGACAATTCCAGATGAATGACCAGGATGGGTAAGGCTGCCATCACTGTCTCACTTGAGAGGTTCAGGGTGTGACATGAACCTTAAACTAAGCAAGAATTTGGGCCAAGGATCAGTTGCATGTGAGAAGCTGCAGGCACCAAAGGGAAAACCTGTTTTTTACCCAAAACAGCAGTGCTTTGCTCCAGGTACAACAGCGGCTGAAATGTTGCAAGGCTTGTGAGCATTGTGTGTCTGAAGAGCAGGTGGACATGAGAATTGGTGTGTGATGTGGATTGGAGGGGTTGCAGCTCTGATCTGTAAGTTCTAGGAAGTGGGTACCAAGTAGACAAGGGGAAGAAACTGCTGGACAGGGAGAGAAACTCGGATGCACTGTATATAAATGCATAGTAGAAAAGGACTGATTTGGTGTTACAAACTTGGCTCTGCATTCTTTGATTTTCTGTTTGCTGTTTCTGACCAATTCTGTGTTTTCCTGCAGAAAAGAGAACAGGCTCAGCCTGTCTCGCCCAACACGCCCAGTTCGGCAGCAGATGGAGCGAGTGCCTCGTCCCACCATCATCAACGCAGAGAACCTGAAGGGGCTGGATGAGCTGGACAATGATGCAGATGATGGATGGGCAGGTAAAGTGCCTTCATGCTCGAGCTTTGTGTAGCTGGGAAATTGCTGTTGGTGTAAATGATGACACAATGGATCCTTCTGATCCTTCCATCACACTGTGCTCAAGGAACCGGATCTGAAGACTCCTAAAATCTGAAAACACCAAGCACAGCAGGAGGGATAGGATAGCACTGTGGGTGCTGGGAGGGAGAGTTAGTCATGCCTTCTCAGTCATGGCATTCAGTATCTAATTGCACACAGTCTGGCTTGGTGACTGTCTCCTCATTTACAGCCCCCATTCCCAGGCTGTTTGCTGCTGCTCCTCTGGGACCAGCCCAGCTGTTGAGCAGTGTGTGTCCACACTGCTCACATCATCTCTTTCCTGATCTAGTTGAAGTTGTCCCTGCTCGTTGAGGGGGGTTGGTAGATGACATTAAAGGTCCCTTCCGACCCAAGCTATTCTGCGATTTCCAGGACCAGTGCTGGACATTTGGCTTTGCCAGTAGTTCATGCCAAGCATGTGTCCCCTGTAATTTAGTGCCAAAGGGAGGCATAAGCTTTGTCAGGACAAGAGACCTGTTTTCTTTCCTCTCATAAATCCATTCTCCCTTGCTGCCTTCATAGGCATTCATGATGAAGTGGATTACTCTGAGAAACTAAAGTTTAGTGAAGATGAAGAAGAAGAAGAAACTCTTAAAGATGGACGACAGAAGTGGTAAGAGGTTGCTCTATTTGCACCTACAGTTGTTTCAGTAAAAGTGAACAATACCAGGGTCTTTAAAAACTTGTTCTAAATGTGGAGTCTTGATCCCTCTGATTTGTTGCTGTGACTTTGTAGATTCTACTGGCCAGTGTTTGAGTGATCTTCAAGGATATGTGTAGGTCTAGCAGCTGACCTCCAGCTTGCCAGGCTTTTTTTCTCCTCTTTTCTCACCTTTATCCTGCTTCACAATAGTGGAGTTTATCCTTATGCACCTTAAGAGAAAAGCACATCACTTGTTCTGGTGTTTTTTTTTGTGATCTTTCCTTTTTATTAGAGTCAGTTGCCTTTGCTACTTGATAAAGCTGCAAGTGCTTTCTGAGGCAAGTAACAAATGCAATAATAAAGCTGTTTATGTGACAGGAACAGCTGGGATCCCAGAAGGCAGCGACAGTTGTCCCTGAGCTCTGCAGACAGTGCAGATGTCAAGCACACCTTGGAGGAAGGAAAGAATTGGAATGATTCAGTTGGCTTGTCCCGGCCAGTCCGGAAAGTGCAGGATTCACAGCAGCCTCCAAGGAAGCTGAATGGCTGGAGCTCTGCCTCGGAATATCAGGTAGGTTAAACTCACGTGGGTGAGCTGGAAGCCTGTCACTGTCCTTAAGAGGCCAGTTTGACATTTTATTGGAAATGGGATGCTGAGGAATTTCTCTGTTCTTAGTTTATGTCTACCTGGAGAGACATCCATCTGCATAGCACTTCCACTAGGGAAAAGAAATTGAAGCTGGTCCAGAACAGTGGGGTTGTCAGTGAGAAAATGGAGTTATTGAACCAAATAGCAATAACTCACCCCAGTAACAGGGGGGTTGTGCATGAGGGGAGGGAGTCAGAAGGGGATATCCTCAGCATGGGATGCAAAGCTCAAGAGAGAGGAGCTGGTTGGGTCATGATTATGGAGGAATGTTTTTCCTCTGGCAGAAACCTGCACTGGGAAGTGTTCTCAGACAGCAGTCCCTCGAGGATAAAGAAGAAAAGGTGCCTGTGAGACAGAAGTTTGTGCACTCTGAGATCTCTGAGGCTGTCGAGAGAGCCAGGAGGCGACGGGAGGAGGAGGAGCGGCGAGCCAGGGAGGAACGCCTGGCAGCCTGCGCTGCAAAGCTCAAGCAACTCGATCAGAAATGCAAACTGGCTCAGAAGAGTGGGGAGACACAGAAACACACAGAGAATGAAGATGTGCGACCTCCCAGCACAGAGAAAAACACTGCACAAGAGAATGGCCATGCTTTCCGTAAAGGTACAGAAACACTGCCTGCCTCACCCTGTAAAAATTGCTTTTTTTGCCATTGTGCTGATCTCTTACCTGGAGTGGGGGAGTTCCCGGTAGGGAGTGTTCAGAGGGCCCTTTAGCTGCCCTTGAGAGATCAGCTGCTGCTTGTATTCTGCAGAGTATTTTGCATTGGTGAAGAAGGTTGATTAAATATAAAAATCTGTTAAAATAAATGCAAACTTCTTTAGTTGCCTTTAGTTGTGCTCAGTGAGCTGCGCTAGCAGAGGCCTTGTTGGAATGGGCCTCATGAGCTTCTCATGATTGGATTGATAATATTAAGTGCTCGTGGCCATAGATCAGAAAATCAGTAGGTGCTGGCAGGTTTAAGGACTAATGGGGAAAGGACTTTCTCCCCAGTGCTTGAACAGAAGGCTGATAGCAAAGGAGGATCTCAGAATTTATCATTAAAACAAGATGGAGAAAACCCTCCATAGGCTGTCAAGGTAAAGGCTGTGCTATATATGATTGTAATGAGGTTCAGCCATGTATTGCAGTCAGGACATGCCCACACCTCTGTATGTTTAGTGGTGGTGGTGCTACACTCCCAACTCTGTCATGAGCAAGCTCTTGAGGGCTTATTTTCTTCTCTGCAGCAACCCCTGAGTTTCACACACAGGATGCCTCTGTTGGCTATCTGGAAGAGGAGACTCCTGCTCCAGCAGCAGCAGCCCAAAGCAGCAGTGAGGAGGAGCTCAGAGAAGCTCCCTCACCAGCACAAGAGTTCAACAAATACCAGAAGTCTCTTCCCCCACGATTCCAGAGGCAGCAGCAACAGCAGCAGGTAATGGGTGTGAGCTCACGACCCTCTTTTCTGGACCCCCACTAAACCATTGTGTTTGCTCGGTTCTCAACACCATCAGTCTTTTGGCTGGGAGGAGATAAATGGGGTTTTACCCTGGCCTTTTGCAGTACTTCTGATCATGGATATATCCTGTCTGATTGGATAAAAAGGCTCTATATGGGCTACATGAGTTTTTTGTGCACCCTGTGATGCTGGAGCTGTTGTGGGTAGGGCTCAGCTAGGTTTGTCACTTGCCTGGGAGAAAAATACAGTGCTGTCAGAAACGTTGACTTGTCTTGCACGGTTGTCTGGGCATCTCCTGACAGTGGGAACTTTTAGGACTATGTGGTTTGTGGCAGAGCTCTGGTTTGCAAATGTGCATGAGCAGGAGAAGCCTGGGGATGTTCCCCTTCCCACATCCAAAGCCATGAGCGTATCAGTGGCTGTCTTGGTGCTTGTGTAGCCCTGGCCCAGGGAAGCTTCTGTTCCTTGGGCTGGTGTTTGAAGCTGGTGAACATCTCTTCTTACTCTCTGGCACAAGACGAGCTGCTGTTCTTCAGCACTGCTGCAGCAACTGAATACAAAGGACAAAGGAAGGGAAAACCCTTGGGGTTCAGCTGCTTCCATTTCACTCAGCACTTGCTGTGCCCTTGCCATTGTATGTGTGGGCAGCCATTTGCTTGCCGGGGCAAACTGTGCTTAGATTGGCGAGTCACTGGACTGCTTCTGGAGTGGGAGGGAGTTCTGGAGTGGCACACTTCTCATTCCACATCCTACCTTTGCAGAGGGCCAGTTCTTTGCTGTGCTCTCATCTGCTGCCTACTCGGGTCTTTTCTGTGAGGCCCTTTCAAATCATTGTTTTCTTTTAAGACCAACCATAAAATTGTTTGGTCTTAAATGTTTCATTTTTGTTGCATTGAAAACTCTCTTCTGGGGCTCTGAAACATCAGCTGAACTGCTTTGTGCGTCTCTGCTCTTGCCTGACCTTTCAGTGCTGTGTGTGCCATACGCGCTGTGCAGCTCTGCTTCCAGATGCAGTGAGCCTCCATAGGGCAGCAGAGCCAAACCAGGGGACAGAGTACTCAGGCTTCAGATAATGCGAAGTTAATTGCCATTCTTCATAAAATAACCACTTGAAATGTGATATAATCAACACTGCTGCAGATCTTAGTGAAGAGCTCACAATTGGCTATTGCTTGGAAGCTCAGTAATTGCTCTTTTATGGATGTTCCCTGTGCTCGTTGCTCAGCAGTTGACATTTTCATGATTCAGATGTACAGCAGCAAACGCTGCTTAATGTTACTCTTGAAAAGAGATGCTCTTAAACTAAAAAGAATTGGATGTCTTTGCTGTCATGCTAGTAATACCACAGGTCATTGCTACTGGAAGAACATGAAGTTTTATTTTATTTTCTCTTACTCTCTGTGATGTTAGTATGTATGAGGCAGTGCATGTTTTGGCTGGCTTGTATTGCTGCTTTGGTAGCTCCATGAAAAGAATGAAATGGAAAAGTGTTGGTATCATGAAGGAAATATTTTCTCCAAGGTACCAGATGCCTAGATAATGTAGTATAATCTGCATTTATCAAAGCTTTCCTTGCTGTAATGATGTGTCAGATTCAGATTTTAAAGGTGTCTCTTTTGCTCTGCAGTTGGGGATTGGCTTTTTTAATAAACAGTTACAGTATCTGACACTGTTGTAAGCTTAGCAGAAAAAGATAGTGGCAAATTTGACAGGTAAGTAGATGCATTTCATGTTAATTGGAGCTGTTTAGTGTTTGAAAGCTTTCTTCAGTATGCAAAACTCCCTTCAAATATATATTCATTTTGGACCTTCAGCAAAAGTTAAACGTCAAATCAAATTAACATCATGACGGTCCTCAGCTAAAGGAAGGTGGACTGGCCATGTGGGAGATGGGGAAACAACCTGCAAGTGCCAGCACGTATCTGGAGGATGCACAGAAAACACTGTGAAATATTAATAGCTCTCTTAATTTGGTTTAGGTTGTTTTTATCTAATCTGTTCCACTAACAGGGGTGGAACTAATATATATACACACTAAATAAATTAGAGTTGCATTTCCTGAAAAATGTAACATCTTCTAAAGTATTTGGTTCCAATTAGAAAGTGGTGTTTGACAGGAAGCTGTCCTGTATTCATAGGAGTGTTGAGAAGATGCAAATTTTGGTCTTAAAGGTGATCTGTTGTGTTTGGCCCCATAGCCTGGCCCACAGTGGTGTGAGAGTCTGTCTGCACTGGTATTTACAGAATAACAACTGCCACATTCCCAGCTGGTGGTGAATTGCCCCTCTCTGCTCCACCCTCCCATCTGATTAGGGATTGAGTCCTTGATGGATGGCACGTGTTTTCCTTTGGCTGACCAGTGTGTCAGTGTGATTCCTGGCACCACAGCCGTGTCCAATGGCCCATCCTCTTTCCCTGCAGGAGCAGCTGTACAAGATGCAGCACTGGCAGCAGCAGGTCTATCCTCCCCCATCCCACTCCCATCCCCAGCGGACATTCTACCCGCCGCACCCGCAGATGCTCGGCTTTGATCCCCGCTGGATGATGATGCCCTCCTACATGGACCCTCGCATGGCCCAGAGTCGCACCCCCGTGGATTTCTACCCTTCAGCCCTTCACCCTTCAGGTGAGGTTTTGTCAGTGTTTATCTTGGCTGTTGAGTTGGTTCGTATCTGGAAAGTTGCTGTGTGTCTTAACCTCTGTCGAGACTTTGCCTTCTGGCTGGCATCCCTTCTCTAGGGATGAGAAAGTTGGTTGCAATTGGAAGTGGTGGGAGACTGGGAAGGAGGACATGTGGACATGGGTCTGTCCCTTCTCTGCACTGCAGTGGGAGACCTTCCCTGACTGCTTTGTGACCTTAGCGGATGTGACTGATCTTGCCCCTTGTAGGAAAGGGTAGCAGATCCACTGATCTTGCCTGTTGGAGGAGAAGGATGAGTTTTGGAGTTACTGCAACCGTGTGAAATCATAATAGACCCCCTTTAGGGAATGTGATGGAGAAACCCTGTAGTTCCTGAACTGTGTGAACTATACATCTTCCTATCTTGTTACTAATCTTCAGAGGTGCGAATGTAAACATCAGGATGTATAAATCATTCCCTTGAGTTTGTGGATTGCTTGATCCCAAGCTGGGGGTGCTGTGTAGTGTCTGTGTGGGCTGGGCTCTGAGAGCTGTGTCATCTTCTGTATCACTCCAGGTGTATTTCCCAGCTGTGCATTTTCCAAGCACAGGCTCCCCTTTACAAGAGAGGTTTCCATAGCTGCAGTCGCCTGCTGCCCAAGAAAGAAGGGGGGGAGTCGAGCTAGGAGGTTGTTAAATTCTTCTTGTCTGTGAGATCCTAGTGCTAATGGCATGAACTCTATTGTGAGCAGGAATTATGAAGCCCGTGATTCAGCAGGACTCTATTGGTGGGAGCAGCTGTCGGTCTGAAGATCAGAACTGTCAGGCAGGCCAGGTGGAGAGGAAAACTGCTCCCTTGGATCCTGTGCCAGTGTGGGGCCAGGACAGCTACACATCTCTGCAGAGCAAAGGATACTCCCTGTCACATCAAAAACAGGCTGACAACATGAGCATGGAGGGGCTGCATGCCAGGTGAGTGCAGAATTCCCCTGTCCTCACGCATGCTGGGATGAGAGGTGCTGCTGTAAGTCATCTACTGAAAAGCGGGTGTAGAGCTGACCTGAAAGATGTCTGTGAACAGGCCCAGGTGCTGATCTGGGAGCACCCTTACACTCTTGAGTGTTTTTGCTGAGGAGGTGTTTACAGACTGAGCTATTCAAAAGTTTTATATCTGACCAGGTTGGAGCCTGTTTGGAGGGAGATGGGGACTTGTCACCTACATGGGAAGGTATAAAAAACAATGAGGCAAAAATTCTGATGCTTTCTGGTTTGTCTCCTACTTTTTTTGGACATTCTAAAACCAATTCTTTGTTTTCAGATCTCCACATTGTTGGAGGTTGAATCTCCCTTTATTTCTTAAGTTTGCTGCCCATCATAGGAACTGTTTTCTTTATCATGCATTGATTCAACAAACCAGGCAGTACAGCCTGGGACTGCAGCAGCTCTGCCCAGCATTTTGGTATTTGTAGGTTGAATGCCTCATGATTTAGCATAACCCCCAGTTTATTTCTTTTCACCTCTTGTGTCCAGCCCGGGCCCTTGGAGATGTGCTGTGCTCTGCATTACCTGACTTTGTTTGTTGTTTGTTTCATTCTCAGGAATGAAAGTTACTCTGCTTCTGGAAGGCCAGAGAGTCTGAGCACTCAGCGAGATCTCTTTGAGGAGAGAGGGGAGGAATATTTGAATGCTTTTGACAAGAAGGCCCAAGCAGACTTTGACAGCTGCCTGTCTTCTCAGAGGATAGGCCAGGATCTCTTGTTTCAGCATCAGGAGAGCGTGCAGGAAGCCTGTCCTGCTGGCAGCCGCCACGCAAACCTGAGGTGTTCGCCCCTCGAGCCTGATTTTATCCAAGCAGAGAAGAAGCCTGAATATAACGGTTGGGATATCAGCCACCATCAGAAACCTGCAGAGACGGCAGCAGAAGTTGCTGAAGAAGTGCCCCGGGATGAGCAGTCGTTCAGTGCTGACCCATGGAAGAAAGAAGGAGCCAGTACCAAACAGGCCACTGAAGAGACAGCAGAGTGGGCTCCTGAGAGCCGCAGCACCAGCGGGCAGCACCAGGAGCAAATGGGGAGGACACGGCGGTCTGGCCCCATTAAAAAACCAGTCCTGAAAGCCCTCAAGGTGGAGGAGAAGGAGAAGGAGATGGAGAAGGTTAAACTGGAGGGAGAGGACAGCTCACACCCGCTGAAGGAGAAGGCAGCTTTTCAGAAGGTAGAAAATGAGTCAGATGACTCTGCTGCCTTGCTGAACTCCACGCGTTACCTGCTGGATGACAAAGGTTCTTCCCAAACCAGCCTTGCACGAGAGGCTGAGAAATCCCAAGAAGAAGAGGAGGAGGAGGAGGAGGAAGAGAAGCCAGAAAGAACCTGGGAGAACAAACTATCTAGAGAGAGCAGTGATCTCCCTCCCACTAAAAGAAACAACTGGATCTTCATTGATGAGGAGCAAGCCTTCGGTGGGAGAGGTCAAGGGCGTGGGCGGGGGAGAGGCTTCAGAGAGTTCACTTTCAGAGGCCGAGGCACAGTTGTGAGCACCAGGGGGGTCTACAACAACCAGAGGAGCAGCAGGGGCCGAGGGCTCCGAGAGTTCAACCAGCCAGAGGACTTCCCCAGAGGCAAACCAAGGCGCCGGATTGCCAGTGAGACACACAGTGAAGGGTCAGAGTACGAGGAGCTCCCCAAGCGTCGCCGGCAGAGGGGCTCAGAAAACAGCAATGAAGGCTCTGTGCTGGACAGGGAGGACAGTGATTTGAAAAAGGGAGACTTCAAAGAATCTTGGAGGTCCAATAAAATTTATTCAGATGATCACAATAGCCTGGATCCTAAGATGAGGGCTCCAAGAGCCTTTGGGAGATCACTGCCACCAAGACTGAGCAACTCTGGCTATGGGCGAAGGGGGTTCATGGGTAAGGAACCCAGCCAGTGGCAAGGCAGGAGTGGGGGAGGGGGGTGGCAGGAGTACAGCCACGCATCTCCATCAGACACTTTTGGGAGCAGGCAGCAATCTGACAGGGACTACATTCAGGATTCTTACAAACACACGGATTCCTTCTCCAGCCGGGTTTTTGATGAGAGTCATCTGGATGACAAAAGGCACTTTTTCCAGGAGGATTACTCAGCAGATCAGGAGAACATAGAGAACAGGCCCTTCAGGAGGCGGCGTCCTCCCCGCCAGGACAAGCCCCCACGGTTCAGGCGCCTCAGGCAGGAGAGGGAATCAGTCGGGCAGTGGAACCCTGAGGAGGGAGGCCCCAACCTGCTGCCCAGCCAGTGGCCAGGCAGACCCAAGCTGAGCCCTGCAGAGAAGAGCAGCATCTCGGGCAGACGCTCTCCTGAGCTGTCCTACCAGAACTCTTCGGACCATGCCAATGAGGAGTGGGAGACAGCATCTGAGAGCAGTGACTTCAGTGAGCGACGGGAGAGAAGAGATGGAGTTCCAGAGAGTGAGAGCCAGCTGGAAGGTGGCCTTGGCACTGGGAGCTTGGGAGAGAAGAGGGAACTGGCAAAGAGGAGCTTCTCAAGCCAAAGGCCGCTGGTGGACAGGCAGAGCCGCAAGGCTGAGCCAACAGGGTTTGCAGAGCAGTCCGTCAGGACTGGTGTAGGAGCAGCTTCCAGATACGAGAGCCAGCAAAACGGGACCCTGATAAAGAGCAAAAGGTAACGTTGTTTTCTGATCTGTGATCTGATATGCATATGTTCAAGGAGTGGACATACACCCCGTGCATTTTCTTCTTGACACTTTTACTCTCATTCTACTGACAAAACTAAATCCTTTCCCTTCTTTCTGTGTAGGTCTCCAGAAGAAGGAGGAGGCCTTGGCAACACCAGTGGTGGGAGCAGCCACTCCATTTACAGCTTGGATAGGGCCTCCCACGTAAACCCAGAGAGTGCTGAGGGGCCAGGTAAAAAGCAAGAGAAGGAGCACAAATCCGCTGCACAAAGAGCAAGTGAGAAGGGAGAGGCCTTGTCCCAGTTTGAACTGAGTTATGGAAGTGAGTGTCTTGATTCATTTTTTTTCTTTACGAGGATAACACATTGTGGCTGACTTCAAGCCAGACTGATTCAGTCCAGTGTAATTTTTAATATCAGGTTAGGGGCTTTTTTCCATTTGTTTACAGAAACAAGAACATTCTTGTGTATCTAAATAGAAAAACATGGAAGGTAAAATTTTTGTTAAATTTTGAACATATGCTTTTCAGCCAGATCTGACAGTGTTTCTCATGTTTCTTCTATTGAAAATTTGTGTTTAGGGAGAGTATTTCCATATTTCTCTCTAAGATGCTAATGTATTTTGGGCTTGAAATTTATGTTGTGTGAAGGAAGTTGAGCATCCATAGAGGGGAATTGGTGGCTGAGCTAATGGCAGGGAGGCAAGAAATGAGTATCTCTGAAAAGAGAATTACCTGAGTTATCACACAGCTCCCATTCCCAAGCTCTCCAGCTGAAGTGTGCTCATCTTGAAAGAGAGGAGACAGCAAAGTCCTGCAGGATAAAGTGGCTGGTAGATGTCAACAGGCTAGCATGATTTTGTTTTCAAAATGCAGCTGCGATGTTGCTAGGTGAATTTATTGTGGCATGAATCCCCTTTGGAGTGCACTGTTTAAGTTACTGCAATTACAAAGCTTTATATGCACATACGTGTGCACTGTATTTTCCCCTGTGTGCTTTGTTCAGGTACCATCATTGATAATCGGGTGTCAAACACAGCAGAAGAGAATGAAGTTGGTTCCATGGCAGGGGAAGGCTTCATTGAGGTTCTTACTAAAAAGCAGCGTCGTTTGCTGGAAGAGGAGCGAAGGAAGAAGGAACAGGCTGCTCAGGTGAGGAATGGGAGGCAGAAAAGTTGGATCTGTTACATGGTTTGGATTGCAGTCAGAGAAACAGGGTCCCAGAAAGTGTATGGACAGAACAACAGACAGCTGACCAGTGCCAAAGTAGTAGAGATCCTGTATTGGGCCCCAGAAACATATTTAGGGCCGCTGGTCTGAAAAGGAGAGTTTGATTTCTGACTATTCTTGGCTTGCAGCAGAATTGTTAATAGAGAGTTAAGTTTCTAGAGTGGTCTTCATCCAAAGCAGCTTGGCTCTCTAGCCAGCTGCTGGCTGTGGTTGATGGGATGTTGGGCAGCAGGAGCGGTGGGGGACTTCGCACCCTCACTGTGTTATTGCCAGAAGAAAATCTCACACTGCAAAAGGCAGCTCTTTCCAGACTTGTTAGACCAGGGGAGCCTCCCAGTCTGACACCTGCACCTTTCCTGTCACAGGCACCAGCCAAGGCCCGCGTCCTTCAGTCGCGCATTCCGCCTCGGTTTGCTAAGAAGCAGAACAGCCTGTGCTTGGAGCAGAGTGATGTAACAGTGTCTGGAAACAGCCTGGGCACAGAGATCTGGGAGAGCAACAGCCCAGGTGAGTTTGGGTCTGTTTGTTCCGAAGGGTTTTACAGAGCCTGGGGAGTCGTTGGGTGTGCAGCAAGGATGGGGTCCATGCTTCAGAGGAGACAGCCCTTTCTTGTCTGATGCTGGAAGTGGGAGGGGAGCCAGCAGACATGTGGAGTAGCATCTGTTCTAAGGTCTACTGTTCAGCCATCCTGCTCGTGTTCCTGGCCATGTCAGTCTCCTAATCTATTTCTTGGGTCTTGGTTTCACGTCAAGAATCCTACCATACAGCATTTTCTAGCTGGTTGGGCTGGATCTACTTGAGACTTCTTTTCATTTTGCTTTCCTACATTTTCTCATCTCTAGCCCTGAAGAGCTAGTGCCTCCCTTGTTTCTCTCTGTCCTGTCTTTCTCTTGTTGTCACGTTCCCCAAGAAATCTCCCTGTTCTCTACTCTCACTCCTCATACCCTGTGTTCTCTGCTGCATCATGTCTCAGATGTCTGGGCGACACTTAACTTTCTGAGGTGGTGAAAATACCCTTTCTCATGTCTAGAAATGGAAGGTTAATGGTGTCATGTGTACAGAGTGTGCTCACAGCTGTGTTTCAAGCAGCTGAACCCTGCCCTCCATTCTCTTCCAGCACTTTCTGTTCAGTCTCCTGGCAGTGATTCCTGGAGCAAGCCTGTAAATACCTTTAATGGTACTGAGTCTAGCACCGCTGAGGTAAGTGGCACCTAATGTGCCCTTCAGGTATTGTGTGTATAAAGTATTAATGCAGTTGGCTTTTATGCTTCTCATTGCTCCATCTGTGCTTAGTGACTCTCAGCTCTGCTTGTGCCATTTTAAACTGTCTCTTTGCAGTTATAATTTGAGCTTGACGCTGTTCAAATCTTGACCTAGAGAGCCAAGCACTGCTTGGTGTTGTGTGAGGGTATAAATCTGGAGTAACTGTGTGGTAGAGCTATTCCAGGGTTATGCTCATCACTGCATGCAGACTATGGTTGAGGAGGGTGGAATCCCATAGATCCTGTTTGTGCCTCGTGCCTTTGAGAAGTGTGTAGGTGTAGCCTTAATGCAGGGAGGGCAGAGGAGTTCCTGAACGCTTCACCTCTGGAGACCAAGAGTTCAAATTTGGCTTGGGTCACATGTGAAGTGAGTTTGGCAACCTGAGCCCAGTCGCTCTCTGGGACACTTTTTCCTTAGTCTGAAGCCATGGTCTGGTTGGTGCATCAGTTCACCTGTCTCAGGGCTGTGTAGAGCTGAAGGAGCAGCCAAGGGGTGCTGCAGGTCAGGCCAAACTCCTTTGCAGTTAACCAGGATGGTGATTTGAAAAGGGGACGTGGTCTTGCTGTTTTCTGGGATGTTTTTTCCTTGGTGGCGCTGGGTCGGAGTCCGGGGCTTTAACACATTTCGTGCTTTGCATAGCAGGGATTTAAAGGCAGCCAGGGGGATAGTGGCATTGACTTGAGCGCGGAGTCTCGGGAATCCTCCGCAACCTCCTCTCAGCGCAGTTCTCCATATGGCACCCTCAAACCAGAGGAGATGAATGGGGCTGGCCTGGTGGACCCAAAGCCTGACTGCCAGAAGGAGCAAGTGCAGAAGCAAACTGATAAAAAGGTAATCTGGATTCGCAGCCAAGCCAGAGCGCAGAGTGAGAGACCTTGTGAAATGGTTGTGTTGTTCTTGATAGCATTTTTAAGGCTTGAGGTTGGGTTATTCGGTCTTTGTGTCTCAGCCTCTCTGCTTTCCTGTTAAGGATTCAGATCAAGGCTCAGGACAGAACAAGGAACACAAGCCTGGACCAATCGGCAACGAACGCTCCCTGAAAAACAGAAAGGGTTCGGAGGGAACGGAACGGCTGGAAGGGAATATTCCCCCTGTTAATGGGGTGGAAATTCACGTGGATTCTGTACTTCCTGTGCCACCCATTGAATTTGGAGTAAATCCTAAAGTGAGGATTGAATTTAATTTTATCTTCTTGGTGATTTGATCTTGTTGAGACATGAAAGGTGGTTTGAGGCAGAAGGATTATTTAGATGAAGCTTCCAGCTGTAGATTTGCCTTAGATTTCATTACTGACACAAACCAGGTACTCAAGATGTCCTGGAAAACATGTAGCATCCACTTGGAAATACTGTCCCAAGGACTAGCTGGGGTGGTAACAGAGGTGAGGGACAAAATTACGGCCAAGCTTTTGTGTGCCTCTGGGGGTTGCCTTCTGCTGAGAGCTGAGAAGTGTGTTCTGTTTCCAGCAAGGCTTACCGGAGGCCAGTCTTTAGTTTGTAGTGTCATGATTCAGGCTAGAGTCATTAACCATGAAAAGCAGATGGGTGGCCCATGGACCTGGATTTGAATTTTATGTGTTTTGCTTTTTCAGGACTCTGACTTTAGCTTGCCACCTGGTTCTGCCTCTGGCACTGCAGCTAACCCTGTCACCAAATTGCAGGATGCCTTGGCCAGTAATGTAAGTTTTTTTTTTTTTTTTCTTTTGGCATTGATTGGTTGGAGGTGCTCCTTAGGTAAACCTCAGATGCTTCCAAAGAGAGCAAGCATATTTGCATCTGACTTCACATTTCCTGCTTAGGCAGCACCTGTCACTAAAACCCAAAATGGAAATCTCAAGATATCTTGGTAAAATGAGTGTCACAAACTCAGAAGTGCTGTAGGGAGCAACTTCATTGTCATTGTGACCTGTGTAAAGCCATCTCTGAGATGACCAGTCTCTTCCCCTGAGACACACAAGTTTTGGACACGGCCATGATGCAGATAGTGGCATGTTTAGACCCTGACTGCCCAGCTTCCTCAGAAGGTCTCATCTGCCACAGCAGGGCAGAGAACTGTAACGTGCTGGTCAGGCCTTTTTGGAGGTTCCCCAGCTTATTCCAGCCATCTGGGTATTTCATTATTCTGTGTGAAAGAGTGAGCATACTGAAAGCCCAGCTGGTAGCTCAGCTGTGGACAGCAGTGTGAGACATACACAAAGCTGCTTTTGAAATTTCTTCAAGTTTGTAGGCTGTTTGGTTTTGATTTTGGAGATTTGCCTTAAAGGGTGTTTATTTTCAGAAATGCTTTTTCAGAAACAAGTTTTGTTTGAAACTTAGGTAGTTTCTAAATATGGGACCGGAGGGAGAACTCTTCTGCAAATGGAAGTTAACGGGATCAAACTGATTAAGTGGAAGCTGGTATAGTTCAGCATAGAGGGGTGTCTTTGCACATAACCAAAGCTTCCTTTATTGCAAGAGCAGAATGGATCCCGGTTGGATGTGGTACTTGGCTCCTGCAGTACCACTGGGGACTGAACTCTTTGAGATGCAGTTACTGGAGCTGCCCAGCTGAGCCTCTCTCAGCCTCGGTGGCTCATAACATTCTCTTTAAGAGCTCACAAATATTCACCTTTTACGACTCTCCCCTCAGGCGGGGTTAACACAGTCCATTCCCATCCTGCGAAGGGATCATCACCTCCAGCGCTGCATCGGCCTGAACCCCATGTCCTTCCCCACTGCAGACCTTACTCTTAAGGTAAGGAAGCTGAAGGTGTGTGGATACTGTATCTCTGTGAGCAGAGTGGTGAGGGTGGAGAGCTCTTTCCCGGAGTGTTCTGTTAGGTATTGCTAAACTTGAATTAGCTTCTGTAAAAATTGTGCCTATGTGCTACTCAGCCTGAGTGCAGGGGTATGTGTTTCAAGTCCTGGATGCAGGAAGTCCTTGCTGATTGTAGAATCAGTGCAACAGAGCTTTCCTGTTTCAGTACTGGGTAAGGTGGCTGCACAGGGATCCTGGGAAGCCTGGTGGTGTAAAGAGAGGGAAAAACCAAACAAAACCCACCCAAGTGTACAAACAACAACAACAACAAAACCAAATAAACCAGAATAAAAACCACCTCCACCCCAAACCCGAGGAGCTCAGCAAATACCAAGGAGGTTGAGTATTTGTGAAGGATTCTTGCCCATTAGAAATTGTTGTGGAACCCCCTGACCTCAGATGTGCCAGCTTTCCACTCTGCCTAGACTGCAGTGAATTTGAGCTTGTGAGACACAGATGAGCAACTCTGGGCTTTGGTACTGTCCTCCCCATTTGAACTGTCTGTAGTTATTGTCCTTTGTTTCCATAGATGGAGTCTGCTCGTAAAGCTTGGGAAAACTCTCCGAGTTTACCAGAACAGAACTCCCCAGGAGGTGCAGGCTCAGGCATCCAGCCTCCTTCCAGTGTTGGAGCTTCCAACGGTGTCAGCTACAGCTCTTTTGGTGGAGTTTCTATGCCTCCTATGCCTGTGGCGTCTGTAGCACCTTCTGCATCTATTCCAGGTACTTGCAAACTGCAGCAGCATTTGCATTGTCTGGTTGCTATCTGGGAGTCATCCTCTGGTTCTAGGAGATGAGAGCATGGTGAGAAGAGCTTCCGTGTAGAGTAACTGGCTGGTTGGTGTTTGACAGATTCTTAACAACTCAGGCAAGACAGAAAGAGTGACTGTGTCCCCACTTTGAAGAATGCGATTGGTGTAAGCTTTATACAAAGACAGCTCTCCCTGTGTAGTGGCAAGTCTCTCTGATGTCTCAATAGATCTTGCTTACCCTTTACTGTGTGCCCAGTAGAAGAGAAGAGTAGAGACCTATGGCTGAGAGGCTTCACCAGTCCTAGTATCATTATCAGCCATTCCTCTGCTTGTTTTGCCATTGAAGTCACAGGTTCTGAGCACCTTTTGCTCTTTGTAATAATAACAACTGGCTTATAGCTCACAGAACTCTGGGAGGGGGGAAGGTGTTGCTGTCCTTGAGTTGAAGGAACAGCTTAACTCAATCATGTTAGTGTGTGTAATTAGGGAGAGCATCTGGAAAGAGGAAATGTACTGGGATTCTCTGACTCCTGGGTCCCAAAGGGCTTCTCATGTGTGCACTATCCTATCTTTCTCATGTCTCAATTCAAGAACAGAGTGAAATATGTAGTGACTCTGTTATTAGCTTCCACTTGGTAAACAGATTGTTCCAAGTCAGGTGACTTCCTTCCTCACCCACCCTAATCTTGCTGCTTAATCCTGTGGTTCAGATCTGCACAGAAGGAGTGGCACAGCGGTTACTAATTGATGCCACCCTTTGGGTTGAATATGGCTTTTAGGTCTCCTGTGTCAAGGTCTTAAACACTACCTTTTGCTCTTTCTGTCCCTCTTAGCTGCAAAGATGAGATGGTTGCAGAGTAGGTTTCTGGCATTTAGTTTGGAGTAAAGGTTACCAGCTTCTGACCTGCTAGTGTCTGACTCTTTTGTGGAGGTGGGAAACCTGGGTTTACATTTCGCCTCTTAGAGAAAGGTATGATTAATTCTCAGCAATCCTGCTAGTGCTGATGGATTTGGATTGTATGATGGTATGTGGATTTAGGAGCTTTACAGACTCTTCTGAATGGGTACTATGTTTGTATTGACTTGCTGAGAGGTAGGAAATAGTCTTGACCTACAGATGTCTGCAGTCTACTGTGCCTGTATCTCCCCTGTACCTTGAATTTACAGCCTGTCTTTTCTGATGTCCAGGTAACCATATTCCACCCCTGTATCTGGATGGCCACGTGTTTGCAAGTCAGCCCCGCCTGGTCCCTCAGACGATACCTCAGCAGCAAAGCTACCAACAGGTAAGGGAGCAATACAGCTTGCTAGTGGTTTTTCAAGGAGTCTTCAGGGTGGCATTTAAGAAATGAGGAGTGGTTTTTTCCCTTTCATAATCCAAAGGAACTTAGATGTGGCTCCCTTTAAGTTCCTTGAATGCTGCTTCCCAGTGGTTGTCAGAGGTTAGTGAAACTGAAGGGAGGGAATTGAGGAGTTTTTCTCCTTCTGTGCCCTTGGACTGGTTTTAACTGAAGCAGATGCTGAGGCCTTTGTGAGATGAAGTGACTTTCAGTAAATACTCAATACTGATGAGTAACTTCACTAGTAAATAAGGTGTTGGTTGGGCTGGGGAGAGCTCTTACAAGGTAGAGTACAGGCAGGTGAGAGCTGGGGTTCAGTGCCTGCTCTGTGTGAGGAGCATGTTGGTTCCCTCAAGTCCATCAAATGCCTCTTGCAGGCGTCAACCTCTGGGTGCCTGTGCGGTGTCTTCCTGGCAGTGCTGCTTTTCTGGGGAATTATGCAGGGCTGGGTAAAGGCACAGTGTAGATAATTGTCACTGCAGATTGACTCATGCAGGAAACTGATGGGTTTTTAATAGCCTTGGAGAGTTTCTGGCTCCTCTTGTACCTCTCAGTCATATTAATTTCTTCTGCAGGCTGCTGCTGCTCAACAGATTCCCATTTCCCTCCACACATCCTTACAGGCCCAAGCTCAGCTTGGACTGAGGGGTGGTCTGCCTGTTTCCCAGTCCCAGGAGATGTACAGCTCCATACAGCCCTTCAGGTAACTGCTTCCAGTTTTTCCTTTCCTTGTGGCTTGCTCTCTTATGTTCCTGATTTCTGTGTACATTGATCAGATACTCCAGACTTGTCTTCCCTTTCCCCTTTGTTGGAATGCCGTTTCCTTCCCCTTAATAACAGTGCCGGTGTAGGGAGCATGAGAGTGAAAAATCTGAATTAGTACTTAGTGCCTCAAAAGCCTAAACACTGAGGTTTAAAAAAAAACCTTTTTATTTGCTAGAGCTGTTGGAATCTTCTGATTTTTTCCTGCTTTGCAAAACTGCTGCAGGCTTTTGGTAAATCCTCCCTTAACTGCTAAGCCACAGGTTGTAGCGTGGGCTGTTGAAACATAAATATTAGGTACTACTCAATGTTGTTTTGTTGAATATTCCTGCAACACAAGGACGTGGTTGTAAAAGCTTAAGAGTGGAAGTAAAAAATGGAAACTGGTAACTAAAATGGAAAGTGGCATCACAGCTTATTTCTAAGCTGTCGGTTTAGTTGTCTTGAGAACTGATAGCAGGCCAGATATGGTTTGGCAAGATGTGTTTGTACGGTCTCCAAAGGTTTTGTGCATAATGACTGAAGCATGTTTTTCTCCTGCAGGTCTCAGGTGTATATGCACCCCAGTCTGTCCCAGCCCAGCACCATGGTCCTGACAGGAGGCACTGCTCTGAAGCCTCCATATTCTGCCTTCCCGGGCATGCAGCCCTTGGAGGTGGTGAAAACCCAGTCTGGGTCCCCCTATCAGCCCATGAACGGAAGCCAGGCACTGGTTTATGAGGGGCAGATAAGCCAGGCTGGTATGGGAGCCTCCCAGATGATGGACTCTCAGCTCACACAGGTTAGGAGCAGGACTGGCGAGCCACTCCTTTGGTCCAGGCTAATTCACAGCCACTTGTTTCTGAGAATGGGTTGTAACATGTCTGTCTGAACCAAACTCTTTGTAAAGAGGCAGAAGATTTCCCTGAGACACTGTTCTGTGAACCATGGTTTCACATATGCAGCACCTTATTTAATGAGATGGTTGCTAATACTGTCTGTCCCTGCTGAGATGTCATTTTGTAACTTGGAAGTCAAACCTTCCAGTGCCGCATGCCTAGGAGGCCATGATGCAATGGTTGTCCTAAAAGTACCTCTTCTGAGAGCCAAATCCCAATCATCTCTCCCATCACCTCAGCTTCCAGGGCAACTAGGAACTCGTGTTAAAGGCTCATCCGTCTTCTCAGTTCATTTGTCGTCCAAGTCTTATTTACAACTTCTGCTGATCTGTTTGGCAGAATCCTAACAGGAATTTCAATGTGTGAAAATGTTTTAATAAAGCATGGTTCACATAAAAACATTGAATTCTGCTGTGAGCATAGCTGTGTTTGTGGGCATGTGCTCTGATTCTCTGGAGAAATTTGATAATTTTATTAAACTCATCTTACGTTTATCTTGTGCAACTTGTTAAGGTTTATTTTTTGTTTCAGAGGGATTTTTATGTTGTGACTGACGTAAAGAGTTAATCCTGAAAGTAACTTAGGTGAGGAAAATACAGAGAATACTGGCAAAGTAAATATTTGAAGAAATGCTTTGTCCATCATAAGCGAGTAACTTGGTTTCTTTTGCCAGCCTTAGATTGGTTTATTTATTTATTCTAAAGTGTTGATAGAACCTCCCAAATCCAGCAATTGTGAGAAAATCAAGAGGGAACAGGAGGCGCCTCAGCCCTGAGCTACGTTGTCTTTTGTAATTGCTCTTAATTATGTCCGTCATTGGTTTGAAGCTCACCACAAAACTTGGAGCTGAGTTCCCCATCGCTTTCTCTAGAGGTCCAGTTCTCAAAATGTCTTGGTGTAAAAGTGTAGGAGATTTTCTGGTTTGGGCAGCAAAGGTGAAGACAAAGCACCTGACACTGCACTGTCTGACACTGCCATTGTATCAAGGGAAAACAGACCCATGAAGTGACCGTGAGGAAGACTGGGAAACTGGGCTCTAGGAATGGAGGAAAGCCCCCATCCAAGGGCAGTTATGTTAACTTGATGGCATGTTTAAAACCCAGGTGATAGGGGTGTTGGCAGCACTGCCAGAACATCCATTTCAGTGTGAAAGTCCCTCTGTTACAGTGATTTGAATTTATTCCCTGCCAGACTGCACTGCTTGGGAGCTTCCTTTTGGCAAGGCTGTGCTGTCAGGGTATTGGGAGGCAGCATGTCGAACACGAGAGTGTTACTGCCATTGAGGTAACTACATGTCCTTGTCACACAGCTGACAATGCCTGTGCCTGGCTCCCAGCTGCCTCTGCCCCGCTACGGCTCTGGCCAGCAGCCCCTGCTTCTGCCACAGTCCATCCAGCTTCCTCAGGGGCAAAACCTGCCTGTAGGAGCTCCCCGAAGAATCCTCCCTCCTGGATCCCAGCCTTCTGTTCTTGCTGCCAGCAGGGAGGTAAGGATTAAGTCCTGGTGCTGCTCATGGCATTCAGTAACCCCTCCTGCGTTGAAGTTTTAGTCCTTGCTTGTTAAAGGGGAGAATGGCTTGTTTGGGATCCTTAAATATCCAAGCCAAGGATTGCTGTTAAAATGAAGGAACCCTTTTCCCCTCATCTCCAAAGTGCAAGCCAGCAGTTTTCAGGTTTTGCTGCTGGTCGTCATTCTGTTTCCAGGGAGCCACATCCTGCCTTGATCCAGTTTGGAGTCTCCAGTTTTATTACATGTTTACACAGGTTTCCCCAGAGTGCTTGAGGGGTGGTGAGCTCCAGACACTGTTGGAATACTGCCCAGATATTTCACTCTGTTGTGAAGCTTGTCCATTTGAGTAGGTATATTAATGTCATGTCTGGTTTGATGGATTCATATCATAAGTTTGTCTTACTACAGGGGAGAGAGAGCACAGCAGTTAACTTCCAGGTTCTGTATTTGCTTGTGCTGCTGGCTTGGTGCTTTAATACAAACAGATTATTTCACTTACAAGCCTCACTTTCTTCACTTGAAAAATAATTTCTTCTTTTAATGGGCACGATGGGGAGAAGGGCAAAGATTTGGCTTAAGTGTTTATATGAAGTAATGAGTGATTTGTAAATGCAAAGATGATACTCTCTCTCACTCATTTTCCTCTGTAGTCCTCCCAGATGGAAATGAAAGGGTTTCATTTCTCCGATGGTAAACAGAGCATGTCCTCCGGAGGGTCTGTACCGTCCCCACACACGTACAGGTGAGATGTTCACAGAACTTGGGCTCCTTAGTCACCATGGGGGAGAAACATGTGGTGCACCCATCATCCCTGTATAAGATCCACCTGGCTTTTCATGTCTAGAACGTGCTTACTTCAATCCAAATACTCGTATCTAAATGCACAGTCATGGCTTTCATCTTGGGTGTGGGCCAGTGTGTGTATCTGACCTGGTGCTTTGTGGGAAGTGTACGATGAAGTTACCTGTTCACTGAGTCTGAAGTTACCTGTTCACTGAGTTCACTGAGTGCTTTTATTCCTTGTGAAGGTGGGAGATCTGAGGATTATTGAATAAATGTTAATGGTGCTAAAGATGGGAGTGCTCATGTCTAGACACATCAGGTCATTGAGGCTTCTGGGACACTCAGTTAATTTATTTTTTTTTCTCCTAACGAAACCTGTGTGTTGTCGTTTGGAGCTCACTGATCTTCACAGCACAGACTTGTGCCCTGTCTATTGCTGCTTTGCTGTCTTTTTTTTTCTTTCACACATGAATAAGGCTCTCATTCCATTGTAGAATTTACTCCATGAATGTTGTCGACTCTTCGATTTCCAGGCCTAGCTCTGCCAGCCCCAGCGGGAAGCCGTCGGGACCAGCAGTGAGCATGGGCTCTGTGCAAGGACACTATGTACAACAGGTAGTGTACCCTAGTTCTTTGTACAGCCCAAAAATACCTGCTCTTCTGCACTGTTGTGTTTGTACCTTGGGCTGCAGAGGGGAGGCGGCAAGGCAGAAAGGCCTGTGTAACTGAAGCTCCACGTGGGAGCTGGTATTTTCCCCTGGGTAGGTGGGTGTTCTACTGAGTCCAAGAGTAATGCTGTGTGATTGGAAAGTCAGGAGAGATTAGAGGATTACCTGTTCTACTGTGGAGTATTTATGAGTTACTTGCATTGCCAAGTATGTAAGACACTGAGATTCTTAAATGTGAAATGTTACAAGAGCATATTTGATGTCTTGCATGAAGTTTGCTCGTTCTCTCTGCCTAGAGATGTCTGTCCTAGCTAATGCTTTGGTTTTTGTGTCAAAAGGCAAAGCAGCGGGTGGATGATAACAAAGCCAATCTGGGAGCAGTGAAGCTGCAAGAAACAGCCTCCACAAACCAGATGAAGCCAGTGCGCACAGGAGCGATCAAACCTCAGGCAGTCAAAGTGGAGGAGAGCAAGGCCTAGGAGCACCTCTGATGCCCGGCTGGTCCTGCTGCCTGAGTGGCACCACAGCTTAGACTGGACCCCACTGTATCTCCTGAAAATCTCACCAGATCTATCCCCACCCCACACTGACTGACTACAGCGACATCATTCAAGCCCCTCTCCCAAAAAAAGCAGTTTGAAACAGTGGATATGACATTGACCTGCTTGCTTTAAAACAAACCAATCATGTGACTTTTAAGTGGCTTTAGCCATTTTTTTTTATTTCCCCCCCATGCCCCATCCACAGGTAGCTGTGATCGCTCACTTGGCAAAGCCCGTCCTCCTTCCTTACTTCTGTCTCAGCAGAGTGGCAACTTGGGGGAGAGGGGTTAGTTTGAGGTTTTTCATTTTAAAGGCAGCTGAGGTTTTTACGAAAAAGCTGTATCTTTGTTTATAGCAGAACTTTTATATGTTCTCTCATTCCCCCCTTCTTTCTGCTTTCCTCATTCCTTTCAGAAAAGAATTCCCTTCAGCTAAAATGATGTTCTGACAAAACTCTGCTTAGTTTTGTATATGGTTCTGTGCTATGTTGAGAGTTTGAGTTTGTTTGGGTGTATTTCCCCAGATGATTTAGTCTTTCAGACTATTTGATTAAAAAAAACCAGGACAGTTATGGCATTTGTTAATTTTTCCGTATTTTTGTTTTAAGCTAGAAGCAGTGCTTGCATTAGGAGTAAATGTGTACTAAAGATACATAGTACATCAGTGCATAAATCCTGAAACTTGCACCACTTCAACACAGCTTTGTGCACAACAAAACTCGGCATTTTCATTTTAAGGAAAAAAAACCACACCACCAGATTTCTGTTGCAAGCTCATACAGATCTAGGTGTTTGATTTTTCCTTTTTGTGGGTTTCGGATGTTTTTAGTGACTGCAAAACACACACCAAAATGTAAATCATAGATTTACAAAAGGTAACATTTGTTAGGAAGAAAAAAATTCTCCTCACAGCACATGGGTCAGAAGAGTTGGCTAGAGCCAACGGGTCTGTATGGACTACTTTTTGTAGTTGTGATGCTCTCTCATGCTCCCTGCCTTGGCTGCTTGAATTCTTCGTGTCTCCTGAGACTTGTCCTATATTGCGTTCATCCCTCGGGGCTGCTCTCCTAAGCTTTGCTCTTTTCCCTGAGTCTTGCTTTCTGTTCTTTTAATCCACGGCCTTTTGTAAAATTTGCATAGAAACACGTTGGTAAGGGAGCCCCTCTGCAAGGCACACTTGGAACCTCCTGGTTTTGGGTTGGAAGCGCGTGGTTACAGAGGCAGTTTGGAATCATCCTTCTCCTCTCCTTCCCCAGGTGAACAACAAAGGGTTCTTTACTCTGATGCAGTTGCATATAGTGTGTGTACAGCATCGTCACCTCACCACTCCTCTCCAGTATTTGATCTACACAAGGAAGATCCCAGTGGGAGAGGTTGGGTTTTATTTCTTTGGCTGTTTGGTTTTGGTTTGTGTGTGTGTGCGCGTGTGTGTACGTAGACTTTTTAGGACGGACTTAAAAGTTCCTGAAAGGGCTTGGAGTCCTTCACCTGATGGTAGTCTAAAGTAAAAACTACTTTCAGCTAACTTGGTTTATGTTGTTTAGCTCTTTCAAAATGTAAAGTAGGCTGGTCACTCTGAAGTGAGGGACAGAACCATTTTTGGAGATGGTAGCTTGCTCACAGGCTGTGCGTCGGCCTCTGCTGGGTGGCCGAAAGTCATTTGGTGGTGGTTCCAAAGAAGATATTTTGAACAAAGAATGTATTGGGGAAGGGATCTGAAAGGTGTTCTTGTTTTTTGTTTGCTTTTTTTTCCCCCCCCTCTTCCCTTTCTGGAAAAAGATCCTTTGTAACTTTGTAAGGATGCATTTGAAGTTTTAAGCTAGGCATAAATATGATTTTTATACAGTAGCTTTAAAGAGCTTAGAAACCTAAACTAACTTAGGCATAGTAATGTCCCCTCTCCACAGGTGTCCCCATGGGTCATGGCAGAGAACCCGAAGGGAAAGGGATAGCATGGTACTTTAAGAAAAAATAAGAGCTCTTTTTTTCTTAGGTTTTATGGATTTTGATTTCAGAGCAGAGTGTGCCAGCGTCTCTCTAGCATCCTCCTTAAAGTACAGGGTTTGAGATTTAGCGATAAATATTTCCCCAACCTTCAGACATCTCCCAGACCTGCACCCTCATCTGCTAGTCCTGCTCCCAGTGTTTTCCAAAGATTGCACCACCAGTAAGTCATCCCACCCTCGCTTCTATTTTCTCCCTTGGAATACCATTAACAGCAAGAATTGTCTGTTTGGGATTTTTTTATTATCCTCCTGCCCAGCTGGCCCTAGCTAATATGAGTCCAGAATCTAACTAATGGCTAAAGAGACTTACCTGAGCCCCCCTCTTCTCATCTCTTCCCTACTCTAGACACACTACTTCAGCTTTACAAAGACACTAACCTCCTTCCTCCCACCTGTATGACTTCAAAATGGTCAAACGTGTCGGAGAAACTGGGTTATTGCAAGATCCAAGTTACTGCAGTCCCTCTGGTGTAAATGCCATCAGAACTACGAAACTTCCTGTTGAAAAAGGTCACCCTTCTTTCTCTTCTAATCCCTCCATTCCTTCCCCCAACAGAATAAAACACTAGAATTTATTTATACGTATTTGATGTTGTAGGTCTAGGTGAAAAAGTAATTGTTTCACTGCTCTATTTATATATTATGTCTGAATTATTCTGTGCAGGAAAGGCCAAGAAATGCATGTGAGCTTCATTCCATTCCTCACCTTTGCGTGACTGTCAGCTGCAGTTGGCAAGACTCTCTCTCACTTAGTGGAGTTTTGTGTGATGGAAAGCAGTTTTAGAGCCCAAATTTCTACGGTGCAATATCCTTCTTTGGCATATATTTTTGCTTGTTTGTTTGTTTGTTTGTTTGTTTAAAGCTAGTCCAAGGTTAGTGCAGTTTGTGGTGCTCTGGAGTCAAAAGGAAAAGCCTCTGATCCTCAAAGGAGCAGAAATGTTGAGGGAGCTGGAATGCTGATAAAAATCCAGCATGGAGAGGAGGATGGAGATGCACAGAACGTATCAATACAGTTAGAGAGGGTCCTTCTGCTTGCTGTCTGCACTCCTGAAGTGTTGATTTATTGCTGATTTATTCCTTTGTGAGTTGCTTTTGCTTTGACTGGAAGTCAGCTACCAAATTGCAGGCTCCTTCTGCTGGGAAAGGTGCAGGGTGCAGTGGGAGGGAAAGGTGGAATCCATCTTTCCAGCAACAGTGGGTGAAGCAGGAATGTTCAGAGGCTGACTTTGCTGCTCAACGTTCAGCAGAGGGTGTGAAGCCCCCTGTGTGATCAGTTCCCTGTCACACAGTGAGCCATGGCCAGCAGCTCCCTGGGCAGTGCTGCTTTCCTCACCACTTCTGCTGTTAGCTCCTAATTGAAAAATGAATCAACATTGAAGGGGGGGGGGGGGAAGGCACTCCAGTATATTTTAAATGACAAGCAGAAGCAGCACAGTCACCAGTGACACAGGTATTGCTGTTGATGTTCCATAGCTTGCTCCTGGCTGTGCCAGCTGTGCAGTGTCAGCACCTCTGGATGTGTTCGCTGTCTGTTGCACTCCCGTGCGTGTGGTGTTCACACACAGGCACTCACTCACTCCATCAACACCTTCCTTGCAGGAATGCTGCAAAGCTACAAGCTGCCCTGTGGTTCCTGTGTATTTAGAGATAGGTATTCAAAATGAGCCAGTGTTTTTGCTGTGTCTCTCACCTCTTGGCTACTCCAGTCACGTTGTAGCCAGCACCCCTGCATGCCAGGACCTCCTTCTGTTGCATTTTCTTAACCCTCCCTTTTACTCCAGGCTGGTTAAGCACAGGTTAATGACTTGTAGCACTGGTTATTTTTTATTCAGCAGCCCAGTTTCTTCATGAGAAAGTTGCATTTGTGAATAAAATTTAATTTACAACAGCCACCAGCGTGCTTAGTTGTGACCCATGGACAGAAAAGGTGCATTTTGCTCAAGCAAAAAAGAGACAGCAGAGTCCAGCTATTTTTGTTGTTTATTTTAATCCAAAGACCACCAGGTTTTCCCAGTGGCCATAGACACTCCCTTGGGTTTAGTGGCTTGTTCTGGCTGCTCCAGATGTTCTTTACTGTTCCCCCAGGAATCACAGCTGCAGCAGTGAGGCGCTCACCCTTTAGCATGTCTAGAGGCATTGTCCTTAGCTGGAATCCTCCCTCTGGTTCTGTATAAATTGCATTTGTTGTTTCTCAAGGGGATATTGTCCTCCTTAAAGCTTTTAACTTCATGACCTGTATAGTGAATTTTTTTTGGCCTTTCCTCTCTTTGTCTTTTCATGTAGACCAGATATTTGAAAGGGCAGACGATGGATAATTGTGTAACGTGCAACCTGTTTATATTTTTTGGAAACTTTTACTCGGACCGGAATTTGAATCACGGAATCACCAGGCCAGTTGCGGCACACTCTTTATTGCCCTTCTCCTCGTTTCAGTACCTATTGTTTCTCCTTTCAAATATGTGATTGTATTAGCTCTTTCCATATGAAAGAATTCTCCTTATTTAAATAAAAAAAAATTAAAAAATAAAGCAGATTATGCTTTTCTCAAATTCCCCAGTCCCTTGTCTGCTTATTTTAGTTAGAAACCTGGGCTTTTACGTTTGCGTGAATGGCGGTGGCACACCACTGGCGCCCCAGAGTAGGGATGGGGATGGACGGAGTGTTTGGGGTGCCGTGGCACCGTCGGCCGCGCTCCGTGGTTATGACCATGAGCTTAGGGGGTGGCGGGTCCCTCACAGCCGCCATTGCGGGGACGGCGGGCCCGCTCGCCACACGCGGGCGTTGTCATGGCAACACATCCGGGTTACCCTGGTTCCGCCCCCGCGCCGCCGCGTGCGTCCATCAGCACGTCCGCCGTCGCCAGGTAGGGGGCGGGTGGAGCGCGGCGCGCGGAAAGGCCACGCCTCCCCCGGGGCGCGCGGAGGCCGGGGG
>VZRV01008784.1:1088511-1108184 GCA_013398115.1 Falcunculus frontatus
GTACAGCTGAGGGGGGTGGGCGAGGTCTGAGGGGGGCTGATGTCGCCGGGGGGGGGGGGGGTTTAGGGTTGGTGCTCCTCTGCTCCCAAAAACACTCAAGGGAGGATCCAGGGCTGGATACAGGGTGGGTGGAAGATCCTAGTGACCCTCTGAGGGCGAGGTGTGCGGTCAGTGGTCCTGCTGCCCTCCGAGAGCTTAAAGGGGGCACAAGGCGGGGCGGGGGGCGGTGGTCCTGCTCCCCCCTCATAAGGGGTGCAGAGCCTGGCAGAGGATTGAGGGTGCCCTGAGAAGGAGCCCGAGGTGGTGCTGCACACCTGCCCCGGGCCCAGCTGTACTGCGGGGATCCATCAGGTGCTCCCGGGGTCCCAGGGCCTGCGAGGGGGTGACAGGTCTCAGGTGGGAGCACAGCTCTGCCAGGGGCTCCTGAAAACCTCTGTTCCACGCAGCGCTTGCGTTTTGTAGGCAGAGAGAAACCAGGCCAGTGGCACTGCTCTGGATGGTGGTGATGTGCTCGCATCTCGCTTTGTTCTCTCCTGATCAAAGCCACGCAGATGGATTTGTTCTGGTAACTTTCCGTTGTGTTGAGGTGAGGAGACACAGCACTGATTCTCTGCTATTTTCTGACCTAGCTTTTAGCACTTCTGCTTAAACAGCACCTATACATGTGCTCCAGTAACCAGCTTTCTAATGCAGAGGGGATTTGGGGGGTCTGCCTCTCCCTTCTCCACCCCCAAAGACATACCTAAGTTTGCAAGGAAGTAACTTGTTTGAGGGGGTTTTTTTTAAGCTACCTGAGCTCTAAATAGTTCAGTTAGTGAGGTTGTCTGGTGCTGAGCACATGGGTTGTCCCATCAGCAGCATCAGAATTTGGGCTGTGAGGTTTGCTTGCACAAAGCAGAATATAGGCTGGAGAATTAAGCTGCTGTGTTTCTGCAGAACCAGTGTAAGAATAAACAGGGTTTCTAGCTTACTACTGTAGGCAGAAGCAGGGCAGATGAAAAGTGTGTCAGTTTAGTAACTTTATTTTTATAATTAGTCCTGTAGATAGAATAGAAACACAGAAACATGAAAAGCAAGAGTATTTTGGGAAGTGAATTACCATGAGCTGCTTGTAGCAGAAATTAGGCCTGATGCTTTCTGTGAAGTGTTCAGCTCTCTGTGTGTCAAAGGGTGACTGCTGTTCTCTTCTGCTCTCGAAGGTTCAGACAAACCTTTGACAGGATGTTGGGGTTTCTGAAGGAGCCGGTTGTGGTCACTGCAAAGATCAATGTGAACCTCGTGGCACTGACTGTGATGGGATTAATAAGTCGTCTTTGGGGGCTTTGCTATCCACGGGCTGTGGTGTGAGTAGAATTTGTTTTCTACCTGAATGACAGACTTGTTTTTCAAACATTTGAGTAAGAGTGCAGGAGCAGAAGAGCACAGCTTGACTGATGTCAGCCTCTGTAAATCATAGAATCACAAAATCCCAGACTGGTTTGGGTTGGAAGGGACCTTAAAGCTCGTCTCATTCCACCCCTGCCATGGCAGGGACCCCTTCCACTATCCCAGAGTGCTCCAGCCCTGTCCAGCCTGGCCTTGAACCCTTCCAGGGATCCAGGGGCAGCCACAGCTTCTTTGGGCACCCTGTGCCAGGGCCTCCCCACCCTCACGGGGAAGAATTCTTTCCCAGAAGTTAATCTCAACCCACTCTCTGTCAGTGTGAAGCCATTCCCCATTGTCCTGCCACTCCAGGCTCTTGTCATCTCTTCACATCTTTCCTGTAGGCTCCCTTCAGGTACCAGGAGGCCACAACTAAATCACCCTGTGGGCCTTCTCTTTTCCAGGCTGAACAATCTCAATACAGTGATAGTCTTTCCCTAATAAAACCCCCTGAGGAGAAGGGGCAAAGCCTCAGCGCTTCCTTGCGTTCTTAGCTTTCTGCCAGCAAATCAGTGTTTGCTTTCCAAATATCCCTGCAAGATAATTCCAGTTAGATTTGACATATTTCTGCCTTCAGGTTCGATGAAGTTTATTATGGCCAATTTGTTTCACTCTACATGAAGAGGATCTTCTTTGTGGATGACAGTGGCCCACCTTTTGGCCACATGCTGCTGGCCTTGGGAGGTAGGATCTCCTGGAATTGGGAAGTGCCTCTTGCCTGTTGCTGTGGAAGAGAGAGGTGCTGGTTAGAAATGGATCATCAGATCACTATGGGGGGAAAGCAGAAGGCAGATGAAAGATTCTGAGGTAGAGATAATTGAGTTTTCCTTATTTAGGATTGTTAGGGGGTTGTTGCATGAGTAGAGGGGGGATGATGAAGCCATGTATCCATCACCTCACTGCTATCCAATCCTTTAGATAAAGAGAAAGGTAAGTTGAGAACTGGTAGTGACAAGAAACAGGCAACAAGCCTCAGTTCCTTTCTGTAGCTGAGATATCACAACATGAAAGTGTCTGTATGGGAGGGAGGGATTAAATATACATCTGACTTTGTCACTGAGAATCCCTTGTTCCCAATTTATATTCTTTGTGCCTCTGCACATTCTCAAGCATTGCTGCAGACAGAACAGTATCAAAGAGGACCCTTTTGGGAAAGGGCCTTCATGCAAGGAAAAGCTGTGTGTTTGGGAAATGGTTCCCAGTTTAGCACCAGGTTTTGTATGTGTATTGAGACTGGAAATTCTCTTGTTTATGTTGTAGGTTACTTAGGAGGATTTGATGGAAACTTCCTATGGAACAGGATTGGAACTGGTAAGAGCTGTTTTCGGCTGTCTCATACTTTCGAGCAAATAAGCAGAATTTCGGCAACTGACAGATTCCTTTTTCCTGCCTAGTGGAAGTAACACTTTATCCAACACCTTCGCTTCTCTTTTTAAATAAGTGTTCTGCGAGTCTCTAGCACAAGTTAAAAGCACTATTAATTCATAGCACAGGCTTTCTAAATCAGCTAAACAGTTTAAGCAATACAAGATGGACAAATTAGTACAAACAGGAGTTAGATTCATCTAACAGCTAAGAAATTCTGTCTTGGTCTGACCTCTCTGCAGTTAAGTTTCCAAACTGGTGGATCACTGTTTCCTGTTTTCTGTCTCAGAATACAGCATGAATGTTCCTGTGTGGTCCCTGCGACTCCTGCCAGCACTGGCTGGTGCTCTCTGTGTGCCTTTAGCCTACCAGATTTTGGTTGAACTGCACTTCTCCCACTGTGCTGCACTTGGAGCTGCTCTTCTTATTCTCTTAGGTAAGATTGTTCCACTGAGCCCCATTCTTCATACACGGGGGAAAGAGTCCCTTTTCCCCTTAGGAATGTTTTGGACAGAGTAGCATCTCCCCAGAAAACACTAACAACACATCAGTGGCCTGTGTCAGTCTGTGCTGAGCCTCTGTGGTCACCTCCACCCTCACAGCTCTGCAGCAGGCTGCCCTTCTAGGCTTTATACAAGTTCATTTCAATATTAAGCAAAGTAGGCAGCCTTAAAAGCCTCACAAGAAACCACATTTCTTGTATCCAAGGAGGCCTGTACTCCTTCCTCAGAGTCTTACAGGATGAGTTACAACATACTGGTTTTTAACAGCAGGACGACCCTACTTGCAGTCAGAGCTCATCAAATTTCTTCATCTCCAAACTGCAGCAAACCAGCCTGTGTCCTTAGCACTGTGATTTGACACTGTTCTGGTGTGTACAACTCAGCTGGGTTTGTTTTCTCTGAGGGGCTGCTGGCAGCTGGCTGAAAAGGAAAGAGCCTCTCAGCAGCCTTTTAGCAGACTGATAAGAGAAACCTCTCCTAGCTACCAGCTGCTCTGATTCTGGCTCATTGCAGCTCCCTTTCCTGCAGTTCTCTTGCAGTGCTCACTGCTGTCTGGGCTCACTGCCTGGACTCTTTGCCTTGAGAAGCACCTCTCTGGGTTTCTCAATACTGGTTTTCTTTGCCTTTGTAGGAAGTGCAGCAGCTTTATCTGCCTCCTGACAGACTTTACTGCTCACCCAGCTCTTTGTCTTGGAAACAGTTATGGCCATGTAATTTGCTCCTGCTGGAAGGTTTTTGTCCCTCTAAACCCAGAACTTGCCCATTACAGCCAGTAGGAATTGGCTGTCCCTTAAAGGGCAGGTCCTTCTGTTGGATAACAATTTAAATGTCTGAAGTAGCACTTGCCTATAGAGAAGTTTCTCTAATTTTGTGTCTGTCTCTTTTCCAACAGAGAACTCTCTGATCACTCAATCAAGGTTCATGCTTCTGGAATCAATACTGATTTTCTTTATCCTGCTTGCAGTTTTGTCCTACCTGAAGTTCCACAATTTGCAAAAGCACAGGTAAAGCTGAATTGTCTCCCACCCTTTTGGATATTCTCATGGTGACTTTTTTTTTGTCACAGACTGTGTTTTTCTATGCCTCTTAACCATTCTGGAACTCACTTCATCTGTCTGTAAAATCCAATGCTTTGACCTCTCGTATGGCTGCCTCAGAAGTTTTCTCCTGAGCAATGTTAAAGACCGTTTTTACTGTTAGCAGAGTTGTCTTTTTTAAATACTAAAATAGAAGTAAAATCCCTTGGGAGCACTTCTTTGCCCACCCACATTTTTTACTGGAAGGTTTCCTTCTGTGCACAGAAACACTGATGATATCAGGTCACTTAATGCTCCTTTATAACTGTTTACAGGCATTGAATTTAGAGATATTTGTCTCTTTTGTTCTCTGATCCTTGCAGAGGATGAAGTAATCCTTAGTAAAGTAAAATTATCTTTAAACTGAACCTAGCAAATGATTCGATAAATTTATCTTTAAGTGCCTTCTCTGGAAGCTGGTGGTTTTGGCTCCTGCTGACTGGAGTAGCCTGTTCTTGTGCAGTTGGGTAAGTGATGATGTCTTACCTGGACTTTAATGCCTCCTGTTCAAGGGAATGGTTGAATGTTTATATCTTGTGTTGGGTAATTGTGTAGTTTTTAACCATGTTCATTTTTTATGCACTTTCTTTTCAGAGTGAAATATATGGGCCTGTTTACCTATATGCTGCTCTTGGCCATTGCAGGACTCCACTTCTGGCACATGATAGGAGACCAGAACTTGTCAAATGTAGGTAGTACAGCATGCAAAATTTATTATTTATAACTTTTCAGTGCAGGAGCCTTTCAAGCCCACAGATAACACTGCTGTCTGTAGCTGGCTTTTGTACTAAAATTCCTTGTCTGGAAACCCTCCTGTCATAGCACAGTTCTCAGCTCAGTTGCTGGGGAATATGGAATTAAGTTTAAGAACAATACGTGTGTATGACTCTCTTTTCTGCTGTTATCCATGTCTTGGTGATGTGTGACTCGGGACATGCACTTGTCTCACACACTCCTGCCAGCTCCACTTCGAATCCTTGCTGGATATTATCCAGTTGTCCACAAAGTTAAAGCTGAATGAAAGTGGTGGGGAAAACTTAAACAAAACAAACAAACAAAATAAGCTAAGTGCTCTGGAATTTTTAATATCTAGAGCATGAACCAGTGAGTTTTCTCTGTTCTTCCAGGTTTCCTTGCTGTGCCATTTTCTAGCCCGGGGTCTGGCCCTCATCATCGTCCCCATGGGGATGTACATCTCCTTCTTCTATGTTCACTTGGCTTTGCTGTATCGCTCTGGGCCTCATGACCAGATCATGACAAGTGCTTTCCAAGCCAGCTTAGAGGTAAAGGAAATGTGGTCTTGGAACTGACTGATTGGAGAGAAGAGAGGGAGATGTTCACTCTTAGGTGGTGGTCAATCCTGATCCTTTGATCCTGCGTATTTTTCCCTTTTATGTCATTTAACTATTTTGCTACTGTAGTACTGCTTTAAGGTGAAGCAACAATGACTGAAATCCTAATAACAGATGAAAAGCTTTTCCCAGTGAACCAAGAACAATATATTCACTCTTCTGCTGAAGGTTTGTTCCTTCCTACAGGAAACTCCACAGAAGTAGATACAGTACTGAACTCTGATGTGGTGACAAAGGAGTGCTTAGCCTGTCTTTTAGAACATGGCTTTAGGGATATTTCCTGAGATCCTGTAGTCTTTTAGTTTTTTAGGTGTTGGTGTGTTTATTATCTATGTATGGTGCTGCAAGACTTGATTTTGGTAGATAAAACCAAATGGGAAGGCACTGCGTGAAGATACTGCTGTGTTGAAGTGGCACGTGACTCAATAGAATTTAAACAGCCTCTGGGTTGTTTCTTCTTTGAACTTATCCTGTCCTTCCCCTTCTCAGGGTGGGCTGGCTCGAATCACTCAGGGTCAGCCCTTAGAGGTGGCCTACGGCTCTCAGATCACCCTGCGGAACGTGCTGGGCAAGCCCATGCAGTGCTGGCTCCATTCTCACACCAACACTTACCCCATCAGGTGAGGAATCTGGGTCTCTATGGGGAGGGTGGAAGTAGGCTCTGCTTCTTCACCTGCCAGTCCAAGTACAGGAGTTTGGGTCCTGGCAGTGTCATCATTAATCCTTCAGATTCCCTGTGCTCTGTAGGAATGATCAGTGATGTGGTGCTGGTTTGTATTGCTGGGACTGGTGAGCACAGCAATGTACCTTTACACCTCTGTGGGATTTTGTAACTTCCTGTTCAGGTATGAGAATGGCCGAGGGAGTTCCCATCAACAGCAGGTGACCTGCTATCCCTTCAAGGATGTGAACAACTGGTGGATTGTCAAAGATCCTGGAATGTGAGTATGCAGGAGATTCAAATTCAAACTTCCAAAACCCAACTAGGGCTTGGATTGGATTGGACATAACTCTTCTCTGGCTTATGGGTGCAGAGACCTTGTGTGATCTGAGCAAGTGATTGCAGCTCTTTCCACAATCCTCCTCAATGTGGTAAAAGCATTATTGAGAACTCTGAAATCCTGTCTGAACTGCTTCGGTCAGAATGTGGGCTGTGCTTTGCACAAGGGGAACTTGAAAGACTCACAGGACCAGTGGAGAGTCTTCAGGTGCTTTGCATGAAAGGGAAGCTCTGCTTTTTGAAGTGTGTGAGCCATGGTGTTAGAGTGTCTTGATGAGTTGTATCAAACTTGAATGAGTCTCAGAAAAGAGTAGAAAACACTTTTGAAAAATGAGTAGTTCTTTGTATTAGAAGCATGGAATGAGCTGTAAGATCTGCCACATAGGGAAGGATTCCAAGTGGTGCCTGTACCTGAGAGGCCTGGTTTGTGCTGAAGTGTTTTGCCTTTGTCACTGTCAGTGCAGAGCAGGACTCTCTGTTCTTGTTTTGCCAGTAAAAGCACTTGAGTGATACAATTCCACACTGATCAAAAAGTTGCTTTTGTAGGTTTCTTACATTGTTCTGGGAACTGTATAAGGAGTCCTACAAGAAGGACTGTGTGCCATTACAAGTCATGTCCACATTGGGAAAGTTTGTCCATGGTGCAAACCTTTCAAGTAGGGACTCTACCAGAATCACAGACCCCAAATATATTCTTAAAATCCTTCAAACTCAAAACACTCCTATGAGCACTGGAGGATGTGAAGTCCTTCTATGGAACAGTAAAATACAGGCAGCAGTTCAGTGAACTGCAGTGTTCCCCCTTGCCATGGCCCTGCCCAGAAGCAAGGTGAGAGTTTACTCTGTATGATGGAGAAAGCTATTAATTCTCCTATAATTCTGCCAAAGTGACATCAGCTGTAGTACAGCACCCATCAGTGAAGCACTTAGTGTTTCACACAAGCCACCAAACAGCTGTGTGATGGGAATAACCTTAATTCACTCTTGACTGACCTGGATTCAGACCACTGACCTAATGCCTGGAGTGTCAGTATCCCATTACTGATCCTCTGACTCATTCTGCCCTTAACTCACCTTTGCCTTGATCAGCTTTGTTTCCATTCTGGTACAACCTAGATATTGCTTTAATTTCTCATTTTGCCTTAATGTCTGTCCCTGCCTGCAGCTTCATGACCTAACAACTTAGTCATGACAAGGTTGTGTTCTACATGGAGATATATATAATTTAACCATTATCCTCTTGGGTGTCCCTTCACCAGGCAGCAGCTGGTGGTGAGTAACCCACCACGGCCTGTCAGGCATGGGCACATCGTGCAGCTGGTCCATGGCATCACAACTCGCTACCTCAACACGTAAGTCCTTTCCTCATGCTCTGCTCTGCCAAGCCTGCTGGCTCATTCTGCTGGGTCGGCTCTCAGAATAACCACTCAGAGGTTGAAGCACAGTCACCTTGCATTCAGATATGCCATGAACTGCCTGTTATTTGTGGATTTTTACACCAGTGAGCCTAGGAGGAACCTCCTGTGGTTAGTTCCATAAACCATCTCTGTGGCCCAGAGGAAGGATGCTGTGTGCTTATTTATTTTTTCTGGTTGACTTGGCGCTGGGATTTGATCCTAATTACAAACTTCTTAATGGGTTGCTCACTCTTCTCTTCTTCCCTACTAGTGGCCTTTAGAGGGTTTCACAGTTGTTCACATTTCATGGTAGTTCTGCAGATTCCTAAATGCAGAGTCCCCTCTGTGAGTCTTCATCCTCACCTCTTCACTGCCCCCACTCCAGACAGATGCAGATGTTGAGTATTTTGTGTGACTTTTAACCCAAAGCCAACTCCACTGACTGATGGCATGCTCCTACCCGAAGGATGTGCTCTGGAAGTTAGGAGGATGTGCTGGAGAATCCGGTGTGCTGTGGCTGATTGCCAGAGATTCTTGCCTGGTTTGAAAGCCTGCAGTATGAAGTTGCCTCCTGACTGCTTCCCAGAGGGCATCTGCGTGTACTTGAATATCACTCAGATTAGGAAGGGGGTTGTTCTGAGCTTAGGTTTTTGCTATGTCCCTTCCAAATCTAATTTGTTCATTATTGGAAACCCCAGTGAACAGCGTCTCTGTTTGTCACAATCACTGCTTGTTCTTCAGCCTGGCATCGCAGGCATCTGCATTGGCTTCCTCTGAGCCTATTCCTGGCAGCTCTTGGTTGTGGGGAATGCTCTCTCTTAGAGTAAACAGAGCAATCTCTATAAGTGAGTTACTTTTTGCTTTATTACTGAATCCAGTCTCAGCCAGTTCCATATGGGTTTGCTTTTTATATGTATTTGGGAAATAGTGGTGGAGGATCTTCCTTTATTTGTCCTCTAGGCATGATGTTGCTGCCCCTCTTAGTCCCCACTCCCAAGAAGTTTCCTGCTATATTGATTATAACATCTCCATGCCAGCACAGAACCTCTGGAGAGTGGTGAGTGGTCAAAGGGAGGGGAGGAGCTGATCATGTTCCAGAAACAGCTGAGACAACATGGATCAAAAGCCATCTTTCTGTTGTAGGAAATTGTAAATCGTGAGTCTGACACGGATGTGTGGAAGACAATTCTATCAGAAGTGAGGTTTGTTCACGTGAACACCTCTGCAGTGCTAAAGGCAAGTGGGGTTATGTTTATTCGCCTGTAGCTTTTGCTTCGTGCAGTTCTTGTAATCTCAAAAAATCTGCTCCAAAGTAGCTAAACCACTATAACAAATAACCACAATAAGTAAATTAAAGGAAAAAATGAACTTGCTCACTGTGACAAAAGAGCAGCATGTGTTTTGAGGTAGTCACACTGGTACTTCATCCTTTTCAGCATCAAGCCTGTCCTGCTTCTCAAGAGGTTGTGACCACTGCACACAGCTGGGGCTTAGAAACTGATGCTGTGTGTCTGTGAGAGCAGCTGTAGTAATTAAGGATCTTTTTCTTCACAAAGTTTGCCAGAATCACTGATTTTATGGCTGTAGCATTTGTTGAGACAGTTTTGCGTGGTGACTCTTCACACATTTTCTGGCAGTCCCTTGCTGTCATCCAGTGCTCAGGCAGAGCCTGGGAACTTCTTCCATCCTGAAGTTCAGATTGGCAGAACTTCTAGTTTAAAAGTTCACAGTTGTCTTTCTCTTTTAGCTCAGTGGAGCATCTCTACCCGAGTGGGGATACCGGCAGCTGGAGGTGGTTGGAGAGAAGCTGTCCAAAGGCTACCACCAGAGCATGGTGTGGAATGTGGAAGAGCACAGATACGGGAAAAGTATGTCTCAACCTTGTTTTTGAGGCAGGTTTCTGTGACCAGGGACACTTCATGGTGATGTGAAGGTGGCTCTGTGTGTGTATGTGTTCAGTCAGCTCTACCATGATGTCAGAATCATTACAAAGACCCTCCAAGTGCTGTTGCAGTTGGATGATGTATTGGAGAAGGGCTCCTGGGAGAGTGAGGAGCCTGTGTGCTCTCTCCCCTTTCTAGCTTTCTGCCTGTTATGTGGTTATTTCTGAGTTGTTGTTGTTCTTCCAGGCCAAGAGCAAAAAGAGAGGGAAGTGGAACTCCACTCTCCCACACAGATGGACATCAGTAAAAACCTCAGCTTCATGGCAAAGTTCACAGAATTGCAGGTGATTGTCTTGTTATTCCCTTCATTTTTCTTTCTGCTGCAGAGCAGGAACCTGAGCATTTCTGCAGACTCTGAGCCTGAGGATTCATTGTTTAATCCTTGCTGATAGTTTGGCTCCCTCACTGAAGAAAAAAATGTGTCTGAATGCACTTATAAGGGCATTAAAGACCTGGGCTGTCCAGTAATGAATACCCAAGTGATTGCGTAACAAAAAAGGGGGAGGAAGATTGGTTGGGCACCCAGAGGCTGCCTGAAACTGAACTGGAATGTGTGGTACATGCAGTGAGTAGTCTTGATGCCCCTTACTATCTTTGTAGAAATTCACTAAGGAAAGTGCATTATTTAATAGCAAAATAAAACCGTTGTATTGATCAGTTTGCATGTGAGAGATGCAAAATATTTGTCCACTCTCAGGTTAGGAACTTAACATCTTACATCTGGAGCTGTTCACCCATGCCTGCTATCCTACCTGTTGTTCCAATTCTGAAAGCCTTCTGTTTACCTTTCTTTTTCTAGTGGAAAATACTCACATTAAAAAATGAAGACACAGAACATAAGTACAGCTCCTCTGCCCTAGACTGGATCACAATGGACACCAATATTGCCTACTGGCTCCACCCGACCTCGGGGGTAAGTACAAGAGGTAGAAGTAGCTGTGAAGTTGTTGAGAAAGCAGAACAGCTCAGATGTGAGCTCCAGGAGAGGGAGTCAGAGCAGGCTGCAGCTTCCAGCCAAAGACTTCCTGTATTAATACATTTTCCATGAGGGGTGAGGCATTTATTTTAGCATGAGATACAGCTTTGACAGTAGTTGCTTTTAATCAAATCATGTCTGCTTGCACTTTTTTTTTTAATTGCAGTTTAATAGTTTCCATTATTGATTTCATTTAGAAGATGAGTTCATCTTCAATAACATCTTTTAAATGCCTTCCATTACACAAGAGTCTTAAAGCAGCAAAGTTTATCAACCAGCTTTGTTCCATGTTACTAGGCAGGCCCCTTCTGGAGCTTAATTTAGCAAGTTTGTGTAGGTAATATTTAAACTTACCTAAAAGAACCACAGCATGTTCCTGCTTCTGGCTTAGACCATCATCTATCCTGCAGGCCCAGATCCACCTCCTTGGGAATGTTGCCACCTGGGCTTCAGCTAATGCTGCTGCTCTGGTCTACCTGTGTCTGTCCCTGTGGTACTTGCTACGGCGAAGGAGGAAGATTTACGACATCCCTGAAGGTCTGATTGCACCGTGTGTGTGTGTCCAGGTGGAGGCTTGTGGCTTGTTCTGCTCTGAGATGCCCATCTCCTGTCTCCTGCAGATGCCTGGCAGCTCTGGGTGTCAGCGGGAGGCATCTGTGGTGGAGGCTGGGCTGTGAATTACCTGCCCTTCTTCCTGATGGAGAAAACACTTTTCCTGTACCACTACCTGCCTGCTCTCACATTCCAGATTCTCCTGATTCCTGTGGTACTGCAGCATCTTGGCGATCATCTCTGCAGGTATTTGGCTTTAGCAGAATAGTTCTCTTGAACAGGAGGACTGGCACCGTTCTTCCTCCAGGGCTGTCACCTGGGCAGGCTGCTGCAGGGAAAGCAGTAGTTTTTCCAGCAGTGGCCATACTCTGTCATTTGCCTTTAGGGAAGCCAGGCGAGGTCTTTTGGATAAAGTGTTTGACCAGCCTTGATGTAACTTGAGTGCTCTTTCCCTCTCTCATCCTAGATCTGTGCTGCTCAAGAGCATGTTCAGTGCACTGATTGTAGCCTGGTTCTCCTCGGTGTACTTTGTGTACTGCACCTTCAGCCCCGTGAGCTACGGGCAGCCCGCGCTGTCCCTCACGGAACTCAAGGCCTTGCGCTGGAAGGACACCTGGAACATCCTCATCCGAAAGCAGTGACACTCCAGCCTTGTTACAGTAAAAGGAAACACCTCTTGTGCAAAGCTAAGAATTTATTGTTAGTATCATGGAAATCTTAACAGTCCGATCAGATAGTGGTAGTCCAGATCTAATGATTACAGGAGAAGAAAATAAAGGAACACTGTTACAGAAAAGGTCTCAACAGTAATACAGCTGTTGTGAGCACAGTTCCCCGTTTCTGTCCCTGTTACATTCACCCTTCACTGCCCCTCAGGGTGTGAAGGTTGCTGACTTCAGTCAACAGCATCCCAGCTCCTTTGTTCAGAAGAGCTGCAACAAGTTCTACTCTTTCCTGGAGTATGATGGTGGTTTTTTCCTCCTGGTGCTACATTGCACTTAGGGCTATTTCATGTGTTTCCTATCACTGTGGTCTGCAATCCCATGATACAAGTCACTATAAATGGACCCTTTCCAACACATCAGATACTTTTTTTCTGTTTTCTTTGTTATGCCCAAAACCCAGGTTTTCCCAGCTCTAAAGCTTGCCCATCTTTAACAATCAGTAACTGGCCCTGCAGCCTTACAGCATCATTCCATTACTCTATTCCTCAACAATGCATTATTTGCCCCCAGATTCCAGTGCTCTGCTATCACTTCTATTTCTGTAAATACAGCATTAAGCTACATTTATAAATAGTTCAGTCTGCATAGAATAATGACTTGTTACTATTATCTATTTATAATCATCTGACATAAGCATCACTTTTAAGAAGATAAGCAAAATAAAAAGACATTAAAAATTGCTGTTACAACTAAACAAGGCTTCAGGCAAGCCAAGAACTGAGTCAAAGCCAGAAGAATCCTTTGGTCTTGTGGCACTGATGTGAAGCCTTAGGCCTGTTACCAGCAGTGGCAGTATTGCCATTACACCGCAGATCCCATGGGAAAAGGAACTCTGGGCAAGGTAGGACTGATCCTGCTGACGAGGAAACCTGCTCCAACTTGTGCACATGGGTTCAGGGTGAAAACACTGAAACCCAGCCCATGGCCTGGCCTGCACCAGCAGAGAATTCACAGAAAAGGTGAAGGCAAAGGTGAAGGACTGGGATTGCTCAGTGGGGAGTTTCTAATGGCTCTGTCCAGGTGTCCAAGCAGGGCTGTAGCACCTGGGCCACATTCCATTTCTGTACCTTCATGTGGCTGCAGCAGCAAGGTCCTGCAAGGCAGCACAAAGCTGCCGGAGCAGCATTCCCACACCCCAGGGGCTCTTGGCTCTGCAGTTCCTCACTGCTCTAACAAATTCTATTCAAGGCCTTCCCCCCACCCCCAGAGGAAGCTATGACCAACACCACAGTCATTCAAAGTAGATTTTAGTGACTATTTTACTCCTACTGTATAATCAGCCCTGAGAGCTAATGCTTCAGTGCAGTAGCTCATACTCTAAGTCTGTCACCCTGAGCTAAACAGCACCCAGCAGCAGTCAGGAAATGATCTGCCTTCTCCTGGGCACTGCAGAAGTACCACTGAACTGTCACTGAGATACCAAACTTTCACCCCTTTCCAGTGTTGAAAAGACTATAGGGATGAAAGTGCAGACTGCATTTCTTAAGTTTGGGGTTTTTTCTCTAAATTTTCAGCCACGACAGAACCAAAGGTAACAATTCTGAGTTAAGGGGAGAAAGAACTGTTGAGTATAAGAGCCCCTCCAGCAGTGTTCCTTTCTGTGCCTTTGTGCTGGCATAGTGCAAGTACCAGAATTATCTTTTATAAAAATGGTCATTTCTGATCACTGTTCATTTATTTATTAGCCAAAGTAACACACCCACAACCAACACAGCCAAACCCTGCTTTTAGAAAATTAGCAAATATGAAAAAGTTCCTCTTAGTAACATTTCCCTCCCACCCTCATTCTTAAAATTACACCGTAAGTCCAGACTCGAGAACAGTATCACAAGGACATTTTCAAAGGTCCAACCACCACTTCATTGCAGATTTTTTTTCCGGACAGACACTTCATGCTGCTTCAGTATCACTTATCTGGGGTAAACTACAGAAACTGGGATGTCACTGTTTGTACTTCTTGTCTGCTCTTTTTAGAAAGCCAGACATTCTTAAGTTGAAGCTGCTGGAGTGCAAGGCAAGCGCTCTGACCCTGTCTGAGGGTAGAACATGTCCAGGCAGCTGCTTGTGCCAGCAGGAGGAGGGTCCTGCAATTCCCAGGTTCCCCCTTGCTGACCTCACCAGCCATCTCTGGAAGTGGACGGATTCTGCCCAGCAGAATTTGCAACCAGCAGTACAGAAATGCACTAAAAGACACTAATACTGACAAGGTCAGGTTCCTGTTTCCATGAGCAACTCAATCCAGTTGGAGCTCACACATTCAGTAACTGTGGTAAAGCACACTATCTGGGTACAAAAAAATAATCATACAGTGTAGCAAGATTCAGGAGCTTAGAAAGGAATAAATTAGGAATCAGAACCACTAAACTTCTTGGGCCTGTCCCCTGGTGAACTGCAAGTTCTCATTTGTCCCAGTCAGTCTCTGTCTCACCCCTATGTCAAGGAAGAGGTGCTTCTACAGGTCAGTCCCTCTGACCCCAGAGGCGAGAAGGAGGCTGGCCAGCAGCAGAGCATGGCCAGAACTCAAGATGCCAACAAGGTGGAGGAGAGCAAGAGCTGTACCTGCTTGTTAAAATTAACACCTGGCCTGGGAAAAGGGGGAGATGTGAGCTAGTCTTGGATAGAGAAAAACACCCAAGAGGCAGATGGTTTTCCTGCTACAGACGACTATCATCAGGGAAATGGGGTATCTTGCTAGTCACCTGGTAGTGCTTAATTTTCAGGGGAGTCTTCAACATTAGATCTCATTTTGAAAATTAAAAAAAGGCAAGTAGCACCGCCTTTAACCAGTTCATCAAGTAACAACTCCAGACATCTTAGGGAGAACAGGGAGGGGTTTGGAGGGAAGAGGGATGGATGGCCAAGCCCTTCCTCTCCCCTCTGTGAGAAGATTCCCACCAGGATCCCCTCCGCTGCTAGAACAACTTAAAGGGCACTTCACCAACCATTCCGTGGAAGTCCTTTCCCAAAGTTGTCTTCAGTGTTGGTGTGGACCAGAGGCAAACCCTTGGGACGTGCCGGGTTAGTGCGGGCGGCTGCTGGACTCCAGGTGGGAGCGCTTCCCGGCCGCCAGGACGCTGCCGCTCTCCGCCTGCTCCGGGAACGGCCGCTTGTACGTCCGGCCGTGCCCGTTCAGCGCCCCCCGCTGCCACTTGCAGATGTCTCCGTTCAGGATGTCCTGAATGTGCTGCACGATGAGGTTTATTGCAACTGCAGAGAGGAATACAAGACATGAAGGCTTTCCTGGCTGAGTTATCTAGAAAATGTGGAGCATCCAGCCCTGCTCAACTCAGGTTTTAACAAGCCCTGAAATGAAACTGCCTGCTGTGAGATCAGACCTCAACAGGTCACTTTTCCAGCCCTCCACGGGCTGAGCAGCTGGTCCTCCTGATCAGGCTGAGCAGCTCCCTCCCCTCCAGCAAAAATCCCTTCCTCAGGAGCAGGCACTCAAAGCAGATGCGTGCCTCCTGCTCTCTTCCCAACCCCAAAGGTGTCTCCCCAGGGAAATCAGGGAACTCAACTCCCTTTTACCCATGTTGTCAACTCCTCGGGGGATGATCACATCTGCATACTTCTTTGTCTGCAAAACAGAAACAGCGGTGGAGCCTGTTAATGGGAAAAGTCAGCTCCATTCCAGGAAGAAGCAACCAAAGGCCAGAAAACTGGGCAAAGATTGAAGGTCTTGGTGCCCCAGGGCTGTAAGTTAAAGCTCTCTCTCACGGCAACAACCTAAATGAATTAAGATACCACACTGGCGAATGTGCACTGGATTTAAGCCCAGGGATTCTTTTTACTGTCCCTTTGCAGAGAATCACCAGGTAGAAGCAGCAGGTCAGGTGTGGAGTCCTTTGCTTTTACCCTTCTGAGCTGCCTTCAAACATTGCCCACTTCAGGCGAGGTCTGTTTGTCAAGAGCTGGTTTTAATCAGCATTTCGCAAGCCATTGCTAAATCTCTGCTGAGAGCCAAGGTATCCAATGTGCATGTGAAATTCCTGCCTGCCTCTGATAACATTTTATTGATCTTTACCATAGCACTCCTGCTTTTTCTTTCCCCCACAGCTGGGAAAAAGCTGGCAAATTCAGCATTTCTAATGAGTAGTTTTAGAATCCCAGAATTCCTTTGATCTAGAGCAAGAGGCGCCTGAGTTAGCCTTTTCCAACTTATTTAATCCACATACTCGATTTTGTTCTCATAGGGTTTTTTACAAATTAATTTGATTATGTGAGCACCTAAATTGGCCCGACACTACATGGTGTAGCAAGCAGAGCTAGAATGGTCTGCCCCAGGTTTTCACCAGTGTTCCCTTTGAGAAAGGCTGCTGAAAATCAAGCTTTTCTTTCTTCCTACAAGACTTAAGAATAAACTGAGAGTGGGAGTGTTTCATTCAGAAAGACCCATACTAAAATAGCCCCAGCAGCCAGCAGTGAGGAAACGTGCTTGAGGCATTTCCATGGTGCTTTGCCAGCAGAAGGGACCATTTCAGTTCCTTAACAACCAGCTTGAAATGGTTGAAGACATGAGGCAGAGGGATTTGTGAAATACGAATACCAAAAGCCACCACTGCTGCTCCTACAGCAGCTAATTCCCAGGCAACCCTGCTCCTCTACCCCCTCCCAAAAAAGACCCCACAAATTAAATTAGTGAAAGGCTCCATACCGGTAAGCAGAACTCCTCAAAGGCAGGCTTGACAAATGTGGTGTACTGGGTGAGGATCTGCTCCAGGTCCCTCCCACGTTTCATATCTCGCAGAACTGGGATGGGGAGATAAAAGCCCTGAGCGTTGCCCCATGGTGAGGACGGATAAGGAACAGGGCATGGCGGGGCTTTACCTCTGCGGGACAGCCGGACGTCAGAGTCTGTGTCCACAAAGAGACGGAGGTGGAACATGTCCCGAATGTCTTGATTGTAGAAAACCAGGATCCCCTCAAAGAGGACGACATCAGCGGGATAGACCACTGTTGTCTCTGCCAGCCTGCCAGGAGAGAACACCCAGAGCACACTGTTAAACAGGCCTTGTGCCACTGCCAAGCCATCTGTCCCCAGGCTGGAGACAGCCCCAAACAACCCAGGACTTCAGACAAAGCCAGAGCCTACCTAGAATGTGTCACAAAGTCATACGTTGGTACCTCAACCGTTTTGCCCTCAACTATGTTTTTCAGGGTTGAGTGCATCAAATCGTTATCGAAGGCATCTGCGAGAGCAAAGTTTAAAGAGAAGGACTTTCAGATGCTGTTTTATCAAATGTTCTGCTCAGATTTTTCCCGACCCAAAGGGAAAACCCTCTGCCCAGTATTTCACCAGGAAAAAAGGAACTTGTGGCTTATTCTTTCCTACCAGTAGCAACACAACATTCCCTGCCCAAGTGACAATGGCTGTGTTTGGTTTCAGAGATAAGGAAGAGACAGTTTGCTGTTTATAAGCAAGTACAACACAATGAAATTAAGAGCCCAAAGGTGAAGCTGGTCATTGTATAATTTTATCAACCCACTTAGTAATTGTGTAATTTTGTATAACTTTGTTCGTTTGTTAGTCAAGAGTCAATTGGAAAACCTCAGACATCTTTCATGGTTTCCATTACCCACCCAAAAGCACCAGACTTCAGCCAAGGGCAGCTCCCTGTCCCGCCTACAATCCACAGCACTCCCCCGGGCAAGAGGAGCAGCTGTTTATGTGGACAAGAAGTAAGAGGAAAGGATCTGGGGAATGATGTAGTTTATTACGGAGCCTCTCAAGAGCAGGGAGTGGAGCACAGAGCAGGCTGGGATGCTCTGCACCTCTCCACGGCTCCAAAAGGGCTGTCAGAAACAACGGGCACAAGGGAAGGACAAACGGATGTTTTGGTGGGGGAAAGCACATTTCTGTTCTCCAACACGTCCCATTTCCTACAAGCGCTTCCCGTAAGACCCAGCTGCGCTCCAAGCACCGACTGAACCCTGCTGGGGCCGGGACGGTGAGCGGCTCACCCGGGTGGTCGAAGTTGTACTGTCCCTTCAGCGCCTTGGCCTGCTGCTCGGCCGTCAGCACCTTGTAGAAGCTGTCCTGGCTGAGGATCAGCACCTTCCGCTGCCGCTGCTCCACCTCGTTCTGCCCCAGCAGCTCCATGATCTTCTCGCACACTGTGGACTGAGCGGGACGGGGGCTCAGGCGGGGCGGGGGGACCCCGGCCCGTCCCCCAGCCCGGCCTCTCCCCGGTGCCGGGGCGCAGGGGGGAAGCGGCGCTCGCCCAGCCCGGGGCCGGCACCGGCGATGCCCCGGCGGGCGCCGCGCAGGTCCCGCGCCGCGCGGGCTGCCCGGGGCGGGGGCCAGCCCCAGCACGGCCCACACAGGGCCCGGCACGGCGGTCTCACCTTGCCGCTGGCGGTGCCGCCGCTGACGCCGATGAGGAAAGGCTTCGGGTGCGGCCGCTCCGCGTCCGGGCCGCCGGCGGACGCCATGGCGGGATGGACGGCGGGGGGCGCGGCCTGGGGCGGGGCCTGGGAAAAGGGGGAGTGGTCATACGGGGGCGTGGCCGTTGGTTGGGGCGTGGTCACGTGCGCTGAGCGCGTCCGGTCTCAGCTGCGGGGCCGGAGCATCGGCACGGACAGATGGATGGACAGATGGACGGACACACGGACGGACAGATGGACATCCGGACAGCTCTGCCCTATTACAGACAACGGTGCCTTACCCAGGCACTTGTGTGACCGTGTGTGTGTGTGTGTGACGCCTGTTCCCGCGTGTTTCACACCTGTACCCACGTGTGTGTTTCACACCTGTCCCCGAGTGCACTCGCAGGGGTGTGCAGAGCGCGGTACATGGGAACTGTGAAGAAACGCCTGAAGGCACAACACAGAGACACCGGGACACGTAAATACACATATGGGTAAGACACGGACACACAGTGTGCACACACGTCCTGTGCGTGGGGCGTGATATAGATATCTACACACACACGTGTTAAATATTAATAGCTATAGCTAAAATATACATACATTTATATACATTTTGTGTACAAATTGAGCCAGAACACACACCACAGTCTACATGTAAATATAATATTCTAAAATAAAACAAAATCATATGTTTAAACATGAACAAATTGCCGTGGAGTTCCGTGACTGCCCTGGGCTCAGCACCGGCTCCATCGGCCGCGATGGGCCCCGGGGGCAGCGCAGACACCCCCGTTTGCCCCCCCGGGGTCCCGGCCCCGTCCGCACCCGGAGCTTCCCGGTGCTGAGGGCCGGGGTGGCCGGCCCGGGGCGGCCCCGCCCGCAGGGCCCGGGCAAACAGCGGGTCAATGATTAACCGGCCCCGGCTGCGCTCCCGCCGCCCGCGCGGGGCCACGCGGGGCTCGGGGACCGCGGCGGGGCCGTACCGGGGCCGGG
>VZRV01008784.1:1108229-1195349 GCA_013398115.1 Falcunculus frontatus
GGCCCCGGGGGTGGCACAAGAGGGTCCCACGGGCAGTCCCATCCCAGCCCCGAACCTGGGGTGGGTGTGCCGGGAATGTCCCGTTCCATCAGAACCTCCCTGTCCCCGCAGGCCTCTCCGCGGGATGGACGGTGACCGGCCAGACGGGCCCCAGGGCCCCGGCCCCACAGCCCGGGGAGCGGAGCAGGGGGATGGCAGCGGGGCAGCCGGGGCGCTGCCCACCTCCGGCACCCGCAGCGACCCCCCCGCGGGCCGTGGGGACAGGCCCGTGGCGGTGTCGGGGGGCACCAACTCAGCCTTCGAGGGGGCCCCGCCGCCCTACTCGCCCCCGGACCCCAAGAGCTTTCACCACCTCCACCCGCCATTCCCAGCCGGCTTCTCCCAGCAACCGCCCATTTTCTACCAGCCGGGGCCAGGACCGCGGTCCTTCCCAGCCCCGGGCATCCCACCCGGGCCCCTGCCCTACACCACCGTACGTATCCTCCACCCCGATGTGTTCCTGCCCCGCTCTGCAGCGGGGGTCACCCCTCATCTCCCCTCCCGGGTTTGTGGGGTTCCGTGCGGTGCCCCCAGTGATGCCTGAGCAGCACAGCCCGGGAGGGGAGCACACGCAAGGGGTTTACGGCTCTAACCATCCCCTGTACCGCAGTACAACGCGCAGCCGGGCGCGGGGCCGTTGCCCGCCGGCCGCGGGCAGCAGCTGCCCAAGGACTACTTGGTGGAGTCAGTGCTGGTGACCCTCTTCTGCTGCCTCGTGACCGGGGTCATGGCCCTCGTCTACTCGTATGAGGTAAGGAAGGACTCACCTGGCAGCCTCGAAGCCCCTCCTGGTGCTGCGGGTCTCTTCTAACCCCTCCCCTTCTCCCCCCTGCGCCAGACCCGGGCTGCGCTCGCCCGTGGGGACGTGGCCCAGGCGCACGCGGCATCCAGGAAGGCGCACTCACTGGTCCTCTTCAGCCTCCTCTTCGGGTTGTTCGCCTCCATCACCTGGATCATCTACGTCCTGGTGTCCCTGTACCTGTGACAAGGACCCTGAGCCCCAGGGACATGATGTGTGCCCAGAACTCCTTGTGGCTCACCGCCTGGGGGGCACGGGCAGGTGAAGTTGCCACAGCCTTGTGTGGAAACGGGTGACATCAAAGCGTTATTGGGGTGCGGGGCAGCATCCGTCCTTCCTGGAGGGGCGAGGAGCTGCCCCGGAGCCTTCCCCGTCTGTTCAGCCCTGCGAGCCCCGGCAAAGGGCAGGAGGAACCCAGACCAGGGAGATGCCGGCGCCGTGTCCTGATGGATCCAGCTCTGGGCGGGGAGCTGTCGGATCCATGGACGGGACCAGGCTCTGCTGCAGGATGCCGAATCCTATTGCCGTGGGCCGTCCCTTGGAGCTGCCAGATGGGACTGTGGTGCAGAGGGAGCATCTTGTAGGACTGGGGTTGGAGATGGAGCAAACGTAACAGGTGTGTGGGAAGCCCTCACTGGTCATTAATGATGTGAGAAGATATAAACAAACCCATGTATGCAGATCTGCAGTAATTCTGCACACACACACACACACTCTATTGCCACCTTCTTGCTGCTTCCAGATTGAAATAAAACACAGCTGTAGCCAAAGCTTCTGTTTTCTCTGCACACCGAGGACCTACATATCCCCTTGCCATGGCCTTTGTCCACCACAAAATTCAGGGTAAGTTCTCCTGCAATAGCTGAAATCAGGGTTTTCCCAAGAGCAGTTGGGCACGAGGGTTCTGGCCCATGCAGGACCCCGGGGGAGTCTCCACATGGCCCCAGACCTGGGGGTGCCCCTGGCCAGACTGCTTGGGGGGACACTGAGCTGTGGACAGACTCCTCCCGCTGTGCCAGGTCTGTGGGATGTGGCCCCATCGTCCAGCCCTGGCGCAGGGGGCACGTGCTCGGTCAGTGTCTGGGCATTCTTCTCCTGAGCTGGCCCGTGACAATTATTTCCAGAGGAATTTTGAACCCTTTCCAGGACTGAAATAGCAGCGCGGAGCAGCTCGGCTGCTGCAGGGGTTATTTATAGCCCTCGGCTGCCGGCACACGGCCACTGCACGGGCTGGGCACACGCCGGGGTCTGGGCAGCCAAAACCCCTGACATGGGAGACACCGGTGCCCAGAGAAGGTGACAGGAGTAGATTTCCCCTCCCAAGTGCATGGCCTGTATTGGGGCAAAGCCATCTTGGCAGAGAGAGGGAAGAAATTTACAGTGAAAAAATAAAGGGAGAAAGAGCCATGGGCAGAGGAAAACCACGGGGGACACTTGAGAAAACACGAGGCCACACCAGTGCCAGAGGCGGATTCGATTGTCACTTTAATCCACAGACTGTGCATGCACTGTAAACAGGATCATCAGGCAGGTTCGTTATTGGTGTTTTATTTGTCTTTAATATAAAAGTTACAGGTCTGAAATGTTCGCAGGAAGATGCCACCATCGGGGTTAGTGGTAAATCTATAATACAACGGAACTGCTTGGGGGGAGAGGCCTGGGAGCGGGGCAGGGGGCTGGTGACTGGGGCATCGCTTCTCCCCACTCCCTGCCCCGTGTGGAGAGGGGACTCACACTCTTCCCTCTCGCCAAAAAGAGGTGATGGCCTTGAGGACGCTGTCTGCAAGCTGGGAACACACTCACGGCCAGTCTTGGACAGGGATGTTCTGGGCTTCTGCTCCCCAGGGGCTGCTCCTGGAGAGAGGGGGTCTCTGCTCAGCAAACCTGAAGCTGCTCCAGGCAATGGGACCCTCCTTTAGGGTCCCTCCAGCCCTGCACGCCTGGCCTGAGGTCGGGACATGAGCCAGAAGCTGTGGCTGGGACACTGCTCAGCTGGGGATGACAGCAGAGAAAGGGGTCAGCCCCATCCCCCTGGACGAGGTGCTGTGGCCACTCAAACCTCCTGTCCCCAGGCCATGGGCTGAGCCTCTGGCTCTGGGGGGGGCTGGCAGAGGGCAGGGAATGAGACCTCCATTGGGGCTAAGTGGCCTCGTGGGTTCAAGTGCAGGGAAGAACCTGGAAATGGCTCCTGCTGGCAATGGAGATGGGGAACACCCTGGTGGGGATCCCAGAATTTGCTGACTAGAAAGGGACCCGTCAGGGTCACTGAGTCCAACTCCTGCCTCTGCACAGGACACCGCAAAAATCCCACCATGTGAGAGTGTTGCCCAAATGCTTCTTGATCTCAGACAGGTTTGGTGCTGTGCCCACTGCCCTGGGGAGCCTGTTCAGTGCCCCACCACCCTCTGGAGGAAGAACTTTTTCCTGATATCCAGCCTAAACCTCCCCTGACTCGGCTCCAGCAGTTCCCTCGGGTCTTATCAGTGGTCACGAGTGAAGAGATCTGCACCTGCCCCTCATGAGGATGCTGAAGACCACAATGAGATCTCCCCTCAGTCTCCTCTAGGCTGAACAAACCAAGTGCCCTCAGCTGCTCCTCACAAGGCCCATCCAGACCCTTCTCCATCCTTATGGCCTCCTTTGGACACTCTAATAGCTTAATGTCTTTTTTATATTGTGGTGCCCAAATTTAGTGTTGTCAGCGGACTTCCCTTAGAATCCCTTCCAGTCCTGTGTCCAGGTCGTTAATGAGGATGTTGAAGAGCACAGGGCCAAGGATGGAGCTCTGTGGAACTCCACCAGTGACCAGTGGCAGCCTGATGTCACCCCAGTCCCTGTCACCCTGTGTGCCTGATCCATGAGGCAGCTGCTCACCCATAACACAGCACTCAGCTGGATGGAGACAAACTGCTCCCTCCTGTCCCTCTGCCCCCTCCAGCCCCAGCCATGACCTCTGCACCCCTAGAGGGGTGTGGGGCAATGGGCTGCAGTCCCAGAGCCACCACCACACACGGCCCTCCAAGGACAGCCTGGCTACTGCACCCAAGGGCTGCTCAGAGCCACCAGGGTGAAGCCCACACCACATCCTGGGTGTATTCATCAGCCTTTTCACCACCTCGCCACGCTGGGCTTTTAAAAGATCTTATTTACAAAGGGAACATGGGCATTACTTCCTGGGAAGCCTCTGGGGATTGAAAAGCCTCGGCTGGACACAACACACAGCTCCAGTGCCCTCAGTGCCATGAAAATAAACCACTTTTGAAGTGTTCTGGCTCGGACACTGTGGTTCAGCACAGAACATTCCTGCTCCTCCTGCTCTGGGGCTGCACAAACTGTGTTGGACCCCACGCTCCCCTCCCTCAGAAGATGCCCTCGTGGGCAGGGGGTCTCTCTGTGCTTGGCCACTGTCTGAGTCCCATGCCTGAATGTTCAGGAAAATAGCCAAGCTGGGTACAACCCTGGGCTGTCGCTCCCTCCTGGGAGTCAGGCAGAGCTGGCCAAGGCTTTGCAATCTGTTTGGAGAAGGAAAGGAGTGCAACTCTGATTCACCCAGAACAAACAGAGGCTTTAGCAGGCACAGAGCTGCTATTGAAAATTAAGTTAAGGATGCTTTGTGGAACTCCACGTCTGTATTCCTTGGGAGCTGCTGCCCTAAACCTGCAGGATTTTGTTAGAACCCTGTAAAAACCTGTGACAAGACGGGGAGACAAGGAGGGGCTTGCAAGGCTGCTGAAAGCTGCAGGGCACAATCACCCCCATGATTCAACTGCAAACCATTGGAGCAGGGCTGAGAGGAGGGATGTGAAATGGCCTGGCTGGGGCTGTGCTGGGGAGGACACGCTGGGTGGGACACAGAGGGGGGACAGAGGGACTGAAATAAGGCACACTGAACAGATTGGGGTTAACACTGTGTGTGTGGGAAATGACACCCCTGCCTCGCCCTTCCATGCTGGGCTGTCCCTGCCCTGCTGGCACCAGCACAGTGGGACTGGGAGCAGGGACCTGCTGGGGGTCCTGCCAAAGCGGGGGTCTCAAAGCACAGCACTGAGGGTCCCAACAGGGACCCCTGGAGAAAAACATTTGGCAACAGAGAGAGGAGAGAGAAGTGGGGTGGGAGGAGAGGGTGGCTCAGCTGGGCACAGGGCTCCTTCCTGGTTCCCATTTCCAACCCAGAAACGGATCCTCTGGCTCCTTCACGAGGCTCCTGCCCCTGCTCTGCAGCCAGTGCCCACCCAGCCGCCCAGAGCCTCCTTTATCCAGCACTTGGAACAACATTGTCACTGGTTGTGGATTTTATACAGACTGGTTTGCACTTTTTTTTCCTATAAACTCATCGGTATTCAGACATGCATCAAAAATCCCCAGGGGGTTCTAAACACTAGGTATGTACAGTCTGTATCCTACAGCATTTCCTGTGCAAAAGCTAAGTACCATTGCTAAGAGACACGGGGTCACAGACAGGTGACCCACAGTACCTGGGCAGTCCATGTTTCCAGGTTCAGAGGGATTTACTGTTGCTTAAATAACGAGATTTGAGAGGAGGAGGGGGATGTGATGACTGGAGATGGCGGGTCCCTGCCCACATTTTCAGTGCCTCTTCCGTATCTACGACCGGTGCCTTCCTCCTGTGAAGAAGGCGCCAGAGATCTGGGGTGAGCCGAGACCCCTGTAAACACAAGCAGCCCTCTGACAGCAGAGCTCCTCTGGCAGGCAGCGGGAGACGCTTCCATCCTCGTGAACACACGTTGGGAAGGTGGCATTGCAGGGGAGACTCCAACCCTTGGCTCCCACAGCTACTGCTGCCCGACACCGCTCCGGAGATGAGTCAGTGGGTGCTGAGCTCCTGCTGCCCCTGCTCTGCGGATGGAAACGAGAGCCAGGGTACACCTGGATGCAATGGGCCAGCAAACCAGCAACACGCTTGCATGGGACACTCCTTCCACACAGCTCTGTCCCCGGGGTTAAAGCTGGTTCATGGCACAGAGGGACGGGAGGAGGAGGAGGGCGAGTGCAGCGAGCACTGGCCGATCTCTGCCCTCGGCGGCTGCGCCGGCGCCTCCGGCCGGCTGCGAGCGCCCGGCGTTCCCACCCCCAGGGATGGCTGCCAGCTGGGAGGGAGAGTGTGTCATCCAGTGGCAGGTACAAACATTGAACTCCAGTCTCATAGCTGCCCTCGGTGCCTCTGCGGAGCAATTCTCCTCACACAACCCCTCCTCCTAGGTTTTCTCTTCCCGATCTGTTTTCCGCCTCGTGATGTTCCGAGGTTTGATTTTCAGGGACAGTTCCCACAGGGCCTCCTCAGCCAGGTGGTCGCTGAAGTCGTTGAAGAATGACACTATGTCGTCGTTCCTTTTGATGTCGTAATGTCTGGAAAACCACAGAGGAGCTGCAGTTAAACAAGGGCTACCTGGGGACCTCTCCTGGCTTTGGGCCACCCCTGTCCTGCTCTGAGGACATCCAGCACTGAGTACTCATGACAGTGGTGTCACAGCACAAAGGGGAAAAACCCGTCACTGAACTGGGGGGAAAAAGGCACCTATCACACAGAGCTCAGCAGTTAGATCTGCTGCTGCCTCTGCTGCAAGACAGCGCTGAAGAAAACCCTGAATATCCCAGAGAACACAGGAACCAGCACTGGCAAAACCTGAAGGCAAAACTTGTCTGGATCTCAAAACTGTTATCAGAAAAATGCCCTCATAATGTTTATCTAACCTAGAGAGGGAAGGAGACTGATTAGAGTCCTGTTGCTCTCAGCTCTCCTTACATCTCCCTTCACCTTGCACAGGGGCTTCCATGTCCAAGGCCCCCTACCCCAACCCCCACCATGGTGCCCCAAAGCCAGCTCAGAGCCCCCACTGCTGCACTTACACTTGCTGGAAGCACCTCATGCTGTCCAGGATGTTAAACTGCTGCCAGCGCTTGGAAAAGTTCACTTTGCTGTCAATGTAATCAGGGTTTCCCAGGTGGACAAAGGTCAGGTCCTGCAGAATCAGGCCTCTGAAAGAGGGAAAGGGGCAGCAGGCCAAGAGAGTAGGCAAACAGACACAGAGGTTAGTCACACAGGGCAGGGTGGCCAGCCAAAAGGCAGTCCAACAAAATCCAACAGCCTCCCACTGCCACCAGAATGGCAACCTTATCCAGAGAGAAACATTCCCCAGCAGCAGATCCAAGGGTGTTCAGATGCAAACACCCCCAGCTGGCCACCTTGCCCCAGACAAACTGCTCCAGAGAGGGCCCGTGGGTTGATGTGGCACGGCGCTGCCTTACCCCAGATACTGGGCGAAAGGCAAGGGCTGAGCTCAGCAGAAGCTGCTGAGAAATCCGTGAAGGAACCATTTTAATGTGCAGAACGGCAGAGGAAGGAACTGCCCACTCACAGGTAGGGGATGCAGGGGGGCTCCACGTCGGCCAGGGCTGCCCGGTAGGCGCGGAAGGACGAGGAGCTGTCGATCAGGGTGCAGTACTCAGCCAGGCCCTGGCAGGACACAAACCCCGTGGTGACACCGCTGCTGCAAACCCATTTTCTTTGTCACCTCCCCCCAGAGAGCCACACAGAGCACGGAGTTAATGCCATCCTGCAAACACCTCCACCTGATTTGCTCAGTCTGACCCCGGGGTGTTCACATGGAGCGTTGCTGCCTTCAGCCTCCCCAAGCCTTGGGCTACAGGAGGAGGAGGAGGAGGCTGTGCTCCCCTGGGACTGTGCTGGCACTCCAGCAGATGTCAGAATGCCCAGCCATGCTGCAGGCATCCAGCACTGTGGCATTTTACCCACTGGAGAGCAGTTATCCACCATCCCTCCACCCCGGGACACTGCTGAGCTGTTAAACCACTCAGCTGTTTCATACATAACCACACTTATCCTTCCCCCAAAGGTCACAGTCCCCACTGCTCCTCACCTCTGAGGTTTGCTTCTGCCACTCCAGCCTTCGGATGGGTGCAGAATCCAGTGCAGAAAGAATGGCCAGATAGGAATTAAAATTATTCAGCTTTCGTAAGTGCTGTGAAGAGGGAGAATATTCCAGTTACTCGAGAGCTCTGAAAAGCCTTCTAGCATCAAACAGCTCTACCAAGCAGAGGGCCTCACTCCCCTGCTCCTTTAAGCAGCAGTGTGTGTGATTCACAGGAAAAACCAAGCTGGTACCTTCATAATCTTTATAAATTTAAGGAGCAGCCTCTCTCGGTCCTGGGCTTTCTCTTGTAGCATAATTATTGAACGGACCCTGGAAGAACAGACAGAATAAAAGATAAACCTACTTAAGTAGAGCTCAGATTTCCTCATGTTTCATTAAGAAAACTGATCATTGATAGGGATGGGCCAATACTAAAAAGTTCTCAACACCTCCAACTTAAATGGAGCACTCTAATCCACAGCAAAGACAGAATAATTTCACAGAGTGCCTTTATTTCCATGGGGAATGTTTGTTTCAAAGGCTCAGTGATACTGATAATTAATTCCTCTGGGTTACAAGGCCCTCCACAACCCTCCTGATTTTTTTTCTGTTGTGCTCTGGGGGTCTCTGTTAAGTGTTCTGCATCTACTTCCTGGCCAAAAATATACATTATCCCATTTGGAACAAAGGAACCCAAGGCTACGAGGAATATTTGGAATATTTGCAAGGCATTGGAAGTCAAGCACAGTTCAGTGCCATGGCTGTTCTGAGCTCCTTACCAGTAGGACATGTTATTAAAGTGCTCTGTAAACTGTGTCAGGTTGGGGCTCTTCTCTTCATTTTGTTCCTTTGCCCAAAGCAAAACTTCTGGGATCTGCCAAGGAAGAAGAGGGGTGGGAAAATACCACACGTTAAAATGGGATTTCTACCCCAAGATTCCCAGCTGCAGCCTGTGCTCACAGCCACCTGCTGACACAACATCAGCTGTGCCCTAGAATCCAGCAGGTGTCTGGGAGAGCTGGCAGGGAATATCAGACATTGCAGAGGGTCCAATCCCTCCCACTGCCCTCAGCCCATCCTCATGTCTGTACCTCGATTTTATAGAAGAGTTCAGCATCCAGCAGGGTCAGCTGCTCAGCTATTTCATGACTGTGGAAATCATGCAGCGTCCCTGGCCTGTGGAAAACAAGGAGGAAATACAAAGGCTCAGAAAATGTGACCTGTTTCCTTATCTTTCTTGTATTTTGAACTGAGGAAACTCTTTTGTTCCCAGGGAAGGGATGCCCTGGCTCTCAGAGGACCAAGCTATGGTTACGTGCACCCTCCCTCACCTGGCTGCCACCCCTCGGGCCGCGAGAGGCTTGATGGAGTTGGCGTAGCTCAGCATTTTCTTCTGATCCACTTTGTCCAGGATGTTCTTGCGCAGCACTCGGGCCAGGCTCAGCTCCCCGCTGCACACCAGCCGGAACACCAGGTCCATCAGCAGCTTGAGGATTTCCTCCGTCAGTTCCACCAAGCTGAGAGGAAAATGGAAAACCCAGGGAAGGCGTAAGAGCTAAGACACTGAGCTATGGGGTTTGTGTCTGTCCCGAGTCTCATCGCTCTTCCCTACAAGCAGAACTAGGTGACTGGAATTCCTCTTCTTCCCAGCTCTTCCTTTACCAGAGATTCCCCCTTTATTTGTTATTTTAAAACCACTGACCCAGTTAGGACACACTGAGAACCTGAGAACACAAGGGTTCAGCCCTAGAGGTGTCTCGCTGGTCAGGGTCAGGGATTTCAGCTGTCATTACAGATAGGGTTAAAAAACCGTATCTTCCCTAAAAACCACATTTTCCCAGCTGCCAGATTTCTGTGTGTTACTGACCCAGCACCCCAAAATGAAGAAGGCAACTCACCACAGCTCATCCACCACTCGCACCAGCACAAAGAAGGTGTTCTTACTGACTCGCTTCTTGAACGTATCCGGGAAGTGGCAAAACTTCTCATATGTTGGTTGCAAATTAAAGAATCAACTCAGTGTGGTCAGACCAGCATCAGTGCAATTCCCAACTGCCTTGAAGAACCATAAAATCATTGACTGGTTTGGGGTGGAAGGGACCTTAAAAATCATCCAGTACCACCCCCTACCACCTTCCACTGTCCCAGGTTGCTCAGAGATCCATCCAGCCTTGCCTTGAGCACTTCGAGGGATGGGGCAGCCACATCAGAACACCACACTGTTCTGTCCTGATGGAAACTGGTGTTCGATTTCCAGGAGATAAGGGACATTGATATGGTTCTAATTAAGATGGCATTAAACTGACACCAGCTGCTGGTAGCAGGGGGTGTGAGGAGGTACTTTCACCTTGCAGAACCGAGAGCAGGTGTATCCTGAAATTGTTCTCTCTAAGGTGGAATTTAATGAGCAGCACTTCCCTACAGTGATCTCCCCCACTGGTCTGTGACATCTGGTCTCAACAGATCTCAGATGTCACCTCTACCTTCCTTGCTGCCCAATCTGCTCCAAGGAGGACAGTGACAGGGGAGACAGCACAGGTTGAAAAAACTTCTGCCAGGTGGCCGAAGGGACAGAGAGCAAGGTTATCAGTAAGGCAGCACTGGTAGGGGCCTGCAGGGATACCCCAGACAGGATTGTCACCTGCGCTGAGCCATGCCGTGCCCTGGGCCGCTGGTCCCAGCCGGAGCAGCGGCTCTGCTGCAGATGGCACTGATGAGCTGCAGCAGGACACGGTGACATCAGGCTCCCTCTGACGTGGGTGCACAGCACCAGAGCCCACGAGGCCTCGGCGCTGCCTGGACTCAGCCCTGCCCCACGTCTCTGGACGTGGCTCTGCCCCACTCCTCTGGTGGGGAACAGAGCCACGGGAAAGGGGCCAAGGGCAAGGAACGGCAGCAGGGTGCTCAGGGAGAGGCCTTCTCCATCCTCTGCCAGGAATGCTCACCCTGCACATCAGGGCCCTGCCTCATTACCAGTTACAAGCTCAGTTCGGGACTGGGAGGCCAAAAGTACAGCATCTTCATGGCTGAGTTTATTGCAAAAAGAGAGAGAAGGTTTTGATGGGTTTAATCATCTCTAATATTAAACTACACCTGCTCATGCAGGCAATGCCCATGGCCCCTCTGGAAGGCAGGATGTGCTCTGGTCCTCACTCTAAAAACGAGATGTCCCAAATAAAAGACCAGGTCCTCAGTGACATACCGAGAACCTGAAATGCTCCTCTTCCTAGCCAGGGCCCTCAGGAGACAACTCTCAGGTCCAGTATCCTCTGTGACTGGACCTGCCCTGCAGCAATTCCCACTGGAGAGAGTAGAGGTGAAGGAATTCCTGCCTGGGACACCATCAGGGCCAGCACATCACTGACCATGCTGCCAGCAGGCTTTTGACCAAAAAACTTGCCACCAGCTCCCTCCACGACGACTGTCCAGCTCTGATTCCTGGTGGGAGTGAATTGTCATTCATAAAAGGATATCTGTATTGCAGCTTCTTGATGAGCTCTTCAGGGGTAATAAATGTCCTGTATGTAGTCAGAAAGGCTTCACAGTACAGCACCAGATCTAGAGAAAAAGGCAAGAAAACCTCAGTCAACCTCACTTTCAGAAAAAGGAGTTTCTTGTAAGGTTGAATCCACATTTACAGAGGAGGACACGGACACATTTTGGCACGAATGAACTTCCCAGAAATGCTGTGCTGTTAGTCCTTACCAGCAGGTGGACCCTTTGGCACAAGAGCAGCAGTGACACTGCCCTGTCCCCACTGGCCTGGCCCTCGCTCCCACTTGCAGCATTCGGGCTTGTGCCTCATAAAAGGGTCAGTGAAAAACACTTGCTTGGGGGACAGGAGCTATCAATAATGTGTAAAGGAAAAAAGTAGTTTAGACCTTGGGGACACTTTAAAGAGAAGATCTGATGGCAAGAGGTGATGCCTGCTCTGTCTTTGGTGCTCAGGCAGGTCACTCTGCCCTCCCAATGAGGAACACACGTGTTTCAACACATGCTGTGGTGCTGCATATCCTCTGCCCTTGCTGAGTTCCAGGAAATCCATCCCAGGACAGTGTAAATAGAAGATTATTCCCAGCCAAAAGGAAAGCAAATTGCACTGCAAAAACTGATGCTGCCACAACCATGACCCTGCCCCAACCGAGCCGTGGTGCACGCAGTCAGCCTGTGTTAATTCATCTGCAGGATGGGGTGCTGCAGGGCTTGGGATTGCAAAGGCTTTGGGCATTAACATGGGCACAGAGGATGCAATTTGAAGCAGGAATTGCAAGCAGGAATGCAGATGTCAGGTCAAGACTGCAGAACACTCGCAGTCCCAATGCCTGGTCACTGTGGACAGCAGTGTCAAAATGGGAGCATTGGGCATTAGTCCCAGTATAAAGCAGGAGCACGGCAGCAGGGTGTGCAGTGGATGGCACCCTGCCCCAGCCAGGAGCACTGCACCAAGGGCACACAGGGAGGAAAAGCTCCTGCTGTGCCTGCCCAGGCTCGGCTGTACATGCAGAGCTTGTTCCAGCAGGACAGGCATCACCCCATACCCACGTGCTGTAACACCCAGCCACTGCTGAGAGATGGGAAGGAGCAGGGCACAGAGGGAGAGCTGTGCCTCTCTACCTGCAGTGTTTCTCTTGGCAGGAACCTCACCTTCCTCTTGTTCTTAAATCAGGGAGTGCTGCTGCCTCTCGGTTACAGACAACAGAGGACGGATGGTCACATCAGGGGTGAGCCCCAAGCCTTGTCCAGCTCTAATCCTGCACTCACAGCAAGTGCACGTGGCTGTGACCACTTCACTGACCATGGATTCTATTCCTGAACACCACAGGTCTCTCTTTATTCCTTATGCCATTTAGCTATTTCAGAAAACTCAAATGGACAAGAAGCATCATGCACCAGGGCGTGGAGTTACATTTATTCTGGGTTCCCATCTGCCCAAAAGGCAACGTGAGGTAATACAGCTGGTCTGCTCTGGCACTTGAAGCTGCCAAGAAATTCATCTTTAAAGGAAAGCCTCTTAACTCTACCCCTCTGTGCCGTTTGGCTGATTGATTTACAAGCCCCGAATTCTTCTCATTGTAAGCTTAATTCATTAACCCTCTCAGTCACCCAAACAGTGGGTTAGCATAACACAAATTCCTCTGTGCTCCATTCAGCTTGGCAGCGCCTGTGAGGCCGGGCTCAGGCACTGGGAACTGTCGCCTGCCCGAGCTCTCTCCACCCAGCTCTCCACAGCTGCACCACTGGGCAGATAAAACCCTGCTCTAGCTTTTCCCAGTTCTGAAAGGTTCTCCACAACTCTCACCCCACTGCTTGCAGAACCCTCAGAGCCCCCTGTTCATGAACTGGAGGTCCAGCACTCACTCCCTTATCAAGCAGCTGACTTTCAACAGGAACAGTAGGGAAGTTCTTTGTTGTGATGCTTGTCCAGAGAACAGCAGGAGTAAAGCAGAGTTTCTCTATTCCACTTTCAGCATGTTTATATAAGGGATATTTCCACCATCTCATTTAGACTGTTTTCTTTAATATGCATTTCCAGCCTTGGCACAGTCAACTGCCTCCAACTCTCCGGTGTGTTTCTAACTTTGGTCCTTTCTGCCTGGATTCAATGCCCAGTGCAAACTGGGAAACACAGCTGTCAGGGGAAGGATTTTCTTGCTAGCTGAATGGTGCAGGTAAGTAATTGCAAACATCTTATGCTACAGTAAAACCCCTGTCATTTAAAAACGTACATGACAGATATTTCCCCTTTGACTATCAACCTCTAAACTACGAGCACTGAGTGATTCAGAGGGTTAGTGTTTTGCCTCCCAGGAGATAAGGAGATCAATCCTGGTTAAGGCCATCAGCACAAATGTGTTTGGCAGGTTCAAATAACTCTCTGGAAACACTGCAAAGGCTGTCTTTGCCACAGGTCTTGGAGAGGAGCTGCTTCATGTGTGTGGTGACTGGGTTTGGACAGATAAAGAGGGGTTTTAACAAATCTAGAGCTAAGGGTTGCTAACATCCCCTCTCTGAACTGGTCTGGGTGGCTACCAGGACACAAGGGGTACAGAGTGACACTAGGAGGTGGCACAATAAATTGAAAATATGGGGTGTCAGCAGAGCAGCACCTGAACAGACTCCTGATGCCCACGGGTACTGCATTACACCCAAACCAAATCCCTTTTTTCCTACTTTGATGCAACAACCATTCCAATAACTCCTACATCACCACTGCCCTGAAATTCAAAGGACAAGCAGCACCACTGGAAACAGGATCCATGCACAACAGGCTGGTCACACCTGCACTCACAGAAGGCAGTGGCCCAGCTCAGCAGGTACAGGGACACCACCACAGCACTGTCATTGGTGTGCCTCATCTCCCAGATCCAGGCAAGGGCTGGGAGGAGTTAATCCCATCCCTGCTGCTAAATGGAACCACCAGGCGCTTATCCAGCTTACCTCCATCTCCCACAGATAAACACAACCCCCCAAGCTCAGAGGATCCCTGCACACTCTCCCCCAGCCCAGCTGCCTGTGGCCACGGGGCAGAGGACAGGCAGCCAAAGCCGTGCCAGGCTGTGCCCCCAGCTCTGCCCTGCTGCTCCACGTACCCTTCCTGTCGGTCTCTGTGGCGTGCACCAGCAGAATGTCTCCAGATCCACCACGGACATCTGGCCCATCGTCCCCCTGCAATGGGAACACAGGCACGTTAGGCACAGCCCAAGCTCCCTTAGGCCTGGTTTAATATCGCTGGGGTTCCAGCTCAGCAACAACTGGCAGCGCACACGCTGTTCCTGGCACTGCTCACAGCACAAGCTGGGACACGGTCTTCAGTACTGGGATAATCCTGGAATTTGAATAAAGCATTTGGTGTCCCAGATGAGGAGCTGGGCTGATCCTTACTCAGGGTCTCTGACTCCTTAAGGCCAGGTTATGAAGCTCAGTGAAAGCTGAACCTTCTGCCAACAGAAGAATGAGCAGAAATGCCACAAATACTCCCAGAAGACCTTTAACAGGGCAGCAGCACTGTGTGAACTGTCTCAAAGTGCAGGATCACGTACCACAGTGGCTGTGGGGTGGGAGGTCATGCATTCAACCCGCATGTTCCTGGAACATCAAAACCTCTCGAGTTAATTCCCTAATCTGGAACTATTTGGCTGGAGGTCACCTGAAACGATCCAATAACTGGAAGAAAACAGCCCTGTTAATTGCTTGACCCTTGCCTTACCACTCTCTAAAACACATCCTTCTTCTAGCTACTGCATTTCACAACTTAAAATATGCAAAACTGATCCACCACTCAGCCAGCAGTTCCAACACTGCAGGAAGCAGCTTGCAGTGACAGTTCTACACTGCTTCGAACACGTAGATCAGAAAGAAAAGAAAGAAAAAAGACACTAAGACGCAGATCTGCTAGCCCCAAATGTTCAGAAATCACTGATTTTTAAATGTTTTTTAAAGGAAACGATCCATCAGAGGAGGCTGGCGTTGTGTCTGGTTTCCCTTAGGAATGCCTTTATCACTTCAATATGCAAAACAGTGAAACCAAGCATGGATTACAGCCACGGAGCAGCTCTGCCTAAGATGTGAATTTTTCAGGTGACCCTCTGGCAAGATTCATGAAATACTACCTAGAGAACAAGTAAAAGCTTCTCACTCTCTCCTGCACATCTCAGCTGACCAAAGAACACTCCTAAAGTGCCAGTAAATGATCCATTCGCTGTTTTTCAGCCAAGCCCCCTGACAGTCTGAAAGCTTCAAAAGCCTGCATGTTCCCTCCAGCTGCATGTCAAAGACAGCATGGTTCAAGAGCACAGTGAGCAAAGCTGGCTGGGAGTGCACCCAAGGCTAGACACAAAGCTATTTCTCAGACACAGAAACAGTTCCTTTGGCTGCTTTTCCACATCAGTAACATCATGTCCTGCTCATTCACCTGCTGAACCTGCCCTCAGAGAGAAAGGCCAACACCCATCACCCATACCTGGATTTACTGTGCTCAGGCTCTCAGGTGATTCATTTCAGACTCTCAGAGGCTGAAGAGGTGGGAAGAGGCAGACTGGGAAAAGGGCACAAGATGTGCTGGTTTTTAGGGAGACATCTCACCTTTTGTTAAACCCTCACTCATTGCTGGTGCTCCCTGCCTGTACCAGCATCTCATACTTCAGCAGCAGCCTTGACACACATCCCACTTCTGCTGCAACCTAGTTTTTCCTATCAAATGAAAGGTGATGCCTTGTTTGCGCACGCAGAGAATCAGATTTCAGCTCAGAGTAAACCAAAGAGTACGAAAACAAACCCTGAATGCACCTACCTCTTGCTTCAGTGTTAATCTAGACATGATTTCACTGTGGTCAATAAGGGACAGCTCATCTACCTCTTCCTCCAGCTGTGATGACTCCAAAGTATCTGGTGACTGTGGCTGCCTGTGAAAAAAAAGGGAAATAACCTTCATCAAATGACAGTAAGTACACAGACACTCTGGAGGTAAATCTTTTGCAAACAAGCCCGAATGTCTGGCTCTAACTCTGTTGCTTTGAGCATCTCTTGAAAAAGAGAAAGATAAACCTTTAGGACCTGAACACCTGTCTGTCTGCATTTCTGGCAGACAGGATTTTACTATAAGTACACACTCCTATGTCTCCTTAATCCACCAAATTTTTAGTGCACACAAATCTAAGCCCTTCCTCAAGCCTATAGAGACTGAGCACACTCTACACGTACATATCTTAGTCGGTTCATGACCTGTTGTGCTGAGACAAGGGGAGACGACAGGCTCTTGTTCTGCAGGAAAATAGAGCAGAAAATCATGACCATTTTTTTGTTGTACATCCCCCTCTAGAATTCCTACCCCCAAAGGCTGGTACTCTTGTGCCAGGACATGTCCTCTCTGTGCCTGTAGCTTTAAAAAAAAAATAAAGTGCTGATGTTTCTCATAGCCTTCCCCAGGCACAGGCCAAAATCCTGTGCACCAGTCAGCACTTTGAGCAGATAGTGAGCTTTGCAGAGCACTCCTGTGTTGTCTCCTTCACTGCAGGGATTAAAACCCTCAAACCAACTGCAGGGAAATAGGAAAATGGGGGAGGGAGGTTGACTGTCACACACAAATCAACGCTGCTCTCTATTTTTGCTTTAGAAATGCAATTGCAGAGCAATCTCAAGCAGCAGGGAAGCACTCACTCACTCCACTCCTCCTGAAGCCCATCTGTTACAGCTTGCACCTCTTCATTTACATAGGCAAATGATAGCTAAGAGCATTAAGGAGGGATGTAAAGCCTCCTGCTCCAGGGCCTCAGCCAGCCTCTAACTAGCAGGGTTAGGAAGAAATTTCCCTCTGGAAGACTACTCCAAACAGCAATACAGACTCTTTTCACACGTTTCCCTGGAAGCAGGAGGGAGCAGCCAGTGTCAGTGACAGCACTGCCAATGAGATGGACTGAGGATGGGTAACACAGGCTGCATTAACCCCCACGGGCTCCCTGAGTTCAGCAAGGATATCTTGCCAGGATTCTCCTCGTTCACCAGGATACCACCACGCACTGGCTGTGCAATAAAAGTGGGCTTAGAAGTTTAGACAACACGGAGGAGGTTTAGGGCAGAGCAGGCAGCCCTAAGGATGGTTTGGCAGAGGGGATGTTGGGACTCTGAACCCTTCGAACCTGGAAGGAGGACACCAGGGGATCAGGCTCACCTTTCAGCACCATCTTTGCCCTCCTTCCCCACGGCACTGCTGTTCAAAGCGGAGTCTTTGGAGTGGCCGTCTTTGACAGGGGGAGATTCCTGCCAAGAGAAAGGAGTTTTTCATCATTACACAGGGTCCTTGAGCCCAGCGAGCCTTGTGTTTACAGTCTGCCTGCCTCTAAACGGCCCTTTACTGTAAATTCCTACAGAGCGGTTAAAGATTGATGCAAGTTAATGCCAAATGCCAGGAAAACACAGAAGTTAATCAGACAGGAAATTTGGGACCATCTCTGGAGACCAGCGTAATTAGTACTGTTTGCTTTTAACATTGTGAAATGATGCTGAAAGTTACAACACAAGTCAGATGTTGTCTTGGATTTTAACCCTCTCATGACCTTTTATTTTTCCTCCAGCCCTTCCTGTTGAAATGCACTTTACCTCCTGCTTTAATCTAAACAGACACAGCCAGCTCTAAGCTCTCCAGTTTCAGTTCCCCTCCTGATCACAGCCCCCCTGCCTCAGGGGGTGGATGCTCACTGCTTCCTACCTCCCTTCTCTCCCATCAGAAGAGGTTTTGCAATGATGCAACGTTTCCACTCCACAACTCAGGGCTGTGGAAATGAGGCTAATGCAAAAAAGCAGAACCAGCTCAATCAGCAGCATGGAACAGCAGGTAGAGAGCTCAGAGCAAAGATACAGCATTTTAAATTAGCCATTTATTAAGGAGACAAATAGCCATGAACAGCAAATGGGAATATTAATCCAACAGTGTCAGGAGTTCAGAATTATTTAACATCACGCAGAGTGAAGCTTGGAAATTCAACGTAGTGAGCAGACAGGACTGAAACCACCTCCACGCTATCCACTCAGCATGGAAACACCCTGCTGAGCTTGGGTTTCTTGGTGTCTGCAGGGTTTTTCCAGACTCTATCTGTAAAGCCCTTTGCTTCAAAGCTGAGAACCCGCTCACAGCTGCCCAAAAGGATGGGCCTGCCCAGATGTGTCTCCTGAGGGGAAGTGATGGGAGCACTATCTCTCGGCGTATTTAACACCACCGTGGATAAAGGTCTTGGAGACATCCTGTAGGAGATGTGCCTTCCAAGAGAAGGGCAGGCAAAAGGATCACCAGGGACCTCTGCCAGTTTCCTATGACCCAACAGGAAGATGGGACCTCCCTGGAATGGAAAACGCCCTGGCTCCTCTAGGAAATGTCTAAGATACAAGGCTTGAGTAAAGGAAGAAACAGCGTGTGAGTAGAATGCTAAATCAATCACTTACTTTGCAACCAAACAGTGAAGGAAAAAATAAGTAGTTAGAGCAGGCTTTCTGTATTAAAATAGGGAAGGCAAAGCAGTTACAAGAAAAGACGTGGCCCCAGGATGGCACAGGGTGCAGCTCTCTGGAAGGGAACTTCACGCAAGCAGCTCCAAACAGCCAGTGAAGCGCAAAGGAAACAGCGCGGCAGGAGAAGCCATCCCCGCCTCCTGCCAGGGCTCTGCGTAACCCCAAAAGCATCTCCTGCTCTGCACCTGCACCAAGAGGGCCCCCAAACCTGCAGCCAGGAGCGGGCAAGCAGAGGGATGGCCAGCAAGGGAGCCAGGGCAGCAGAAGGACAGGGAGCTCCAGGGTGTGCAGAAGAGGCTGGTGCCAAGCGCGAGAGCCCCGGCGTGAACTCGGCATGCACCAGGCAGCCCCGGCCGGGGTCTGGCCTCTGCGGGTTGTTACTTACTCCTTCAGAGCGAGGGAGTTCCCCGTTGCTCTGGCCAGAGGAATATAGATTGACATATTCACCCTCACCAGCCTCCTCACTGGCGTTTTCACTCTGAGGGAGACAGGATGAAAGGAAATTCATGATGGTGCCCTCCCACTAGCGCTTCATGGCAGAGAGAACCCAGGAGCAGAACTGTCCTCGGCAGCTGCTGTCACCTCACTTGGAGCTGTTCTCCGTCTCCGTGGCCAGCACCGGCCACTGAGGCTGCACCAGGCACTGCTCTGCAAGAGCTGTGGACTCTGGTGAGACTGCCAAGGTGCAGCAGGTGGATTTCAAGGTGCTGGAAGCGGAATGTTCAGAGCTGGACACAGAGTGCCTATCCTACTCAGGGCAGTCCTGCTGAGTGCAGACCAGCCCTGAAGCCCCAAGGGCATCAAAGGTATCCCCCAAACAAGGCTACAAGCGTGGACTAGACTCATCACGCCAGAATAAACCAAACTCGAGGCCTTCTGGGATATAACAAGGACCCAACGCAAGGAAGATGCAAAGCCCTTAGGTCACGTCCAAAGCGTGAAAAGCTGCACGTTTACTCTGTAACCAGTGACCCTCTTTCAAACTTGGTAGAGAGGCAGCACCAGCATGCCCTGTGCTGACAGCTCTAATCCCATCAACTCTCGGCTTCGCAGCAGACGAAAGAGGAACTGTCCTGAAAATGAGGTGTTCAAAAAAGTATCTGTAATGGACAGACCTGTTCAGTGATCTGCAAAGTGATGTGGGACCTCAAACTAGCAGAGTGGGAACAGCGTTAGCCTAACTTCACCAACATGTGACGACCTGTCACCAAGCACACAGCTGGGGCTGATGGGAACTGGGAAGAGTAGGAATCTGGAGAGAACAATAGGTTTTATGCACAGGAGAGACAGAGCTGGACTGCACCCACAGCTCCTGGTGACTCAGGCAGGAGCAGGTGGTGACTGCAGGATGTGAACTGCTGTTAGGAGCCTGTGTTTAGTAACTACCAACCTCACAAAACACTCCTTTACCTCCCTCAGCTTTGTATTACAATTGCAGGAAGCTACAGCCATCTCTCCCCTTCACCAGCATTTGACATTCTGTGTTTCCTACATATGTCTAACATTTTCTCAAACCTGCTGAGGTTGTCCATTTTTTCCTAGCCACCATTTTAATATGAAATTTCCTCCCTGCAATTCACACATATTTGGAAACCAAACTAGACCACAATTTAGCATGTATTAACACAAGAGACATTTTCTTTAAAAAAACCCCCAACAAATAAAGGCAGCCTCGCGTTAAGGTGCGTTATCATCTCTTTGGATAGTCTCACCGAAGGCGTCTGGAGAGAATCAGTGAAAGAGGTTTCAGAAGGAAGGCAGACAGGAGCATTCCCGTTAAAGCTGCTCTCCTGAGAAGAGGAGTTTGGCACATCCACAGTGCTGGGTGACTGGCTGGCTGCAGCGGGCACCGCTAGGTCGGGGCTCTGGGATGGATGGACAGGCGGAAAAGGCGGGGTGGAGCAGGAAGAGGAGGTAGAAGAGAGGAAAGGAGGTATGGAGACTTGGTTGTGAGGCACAAAGTCCTGGGAGTAGGACCTAAACACAGATTTGTACTGTAGGATGCAGAGACACAACACAAAAACAAGGAAGATGGGGAAAGGAAAGAGACAGACAAAAGAAAAAGTAATTAGATTGGCAGCAGCATAGCAGTGACAGCACAAGGCATTTCTAATACAGGCAGCACTATTTTACCATCCACACACTAGAGCAGGAATTGCTACCTGGGATACATCAGCCAGGTTTTTCCTGGAGAGGCGTGTTCTTGCACAAACAGCAGCCTGGCTGCTCATCTCACAGAGGGAAAGTGAGCAGCAAGGTGTGACCTGAAGGTATCCAGCCTTTGCTAGGCAGGGGAAAACCTGGATATCTCAGTACTGCTAATGCAGTGACCCTGAAAATCACCTGAGTGGAGGAAAGGAGGCGAAGGCACACAGAAACCACAACTCTGAGCTTGCTGGAAGTATCTACACAGAGAAAACTGCTTCAAGTGCTTATTGCTTTTCTGGGATTTTCCACAGGATCCAAATTTAAGATGCTTTTTGCTCCAGCCCTCTAATTTAACAGCTACTGTGTCAAGTCTGTTCCAGAACACACAGCTCCCAGGGAGGAGTGGCTGGATATTGCCTTCAAAGTTACACTGAAGGATAAAGGAGATTATGCTGCTGCTCCTTCCCATTCGTGAAAAACAGGGAGCAAAAATGGTAATTGCCCTCCGGAGTGATGAATTCCTTATCAAACCAATCCTTTAATGCAGTGCCTTGAAGAGTCAGCTGAAGAGATGAAAAGAGATCATCTGCGTAAAGCTTTATTTCACTATCTCTCCTAATCATCAGATTACTGTTCAGATAATATTAAACAGGGTGCAGTGGGAATATATTGTGCCAAGAAAAACAAGAGCAACCCTCTGTCTTTTAACATCTGGTGCTAGTAAGATTTACCATCAGGGTAAGTCCAAAACAAAGCTGACAACCATTAAAAAAAAAAAAAGATAATAATGCTAAATCTGCTGGAGAGGAGTTTATTTTAAAAGCTGCAAAGCTGGTCATAATCAAGTGGACTGAAAGAAGAATCACATCATCCAAAAAACTCCGGGCTGGAACGCAGTTGTGGCACTGCTCCATTGAGGGATCTGCTGCAGAAGGACGCTGCAGTACAGAGCTCTCAAGAAACACAGACACAACTTACTCAAATCAGGCTGAAAAGTGACACCACTGTGATGTAAAAAGAAAGGGAATCAAAGGCAGGAATTGGAGAATTCAGGCTACATTTTCTCAGGAGAGTTGAGCGGGTAAGAAAAAGCAAAGCTTAGTCCATCACCTGAGTCCCAGAAGTAGCACCCAGCTCAGCAGCGGTATTTTTGTTTCTACCTAGGAAAGATGTGGGCTTAAAAATCTAAACTGAGAACAGCCTCAGGCCAGAAGCCTGGTCAAAAAAGTTTTTCCACTACAAAGGAAAGGAAATGTAAAGGTCAATGGCTAGACTTTACCTTCCACCACCTTAATCCTTGAGGGGCTTCGCCTTGTGCCTTGCGTGGAGTCCAGCAGTGCTCTGGGCGTATTCTCAGGCCCCAAAACAAATTGCAGGCCATAATACAGAGGAGAGGAGGGGGATGCTTTGGAAAGAGAGCTTAAAAGACTACTGAAAAATAATTAAAATGCAAATCCCCACCACATGCCTGTGGCTAAAAGGAGACTGGCTCTAGGACAGGCTCCTCTCTCTTCCTGCCCATTTCTTTCCGGATGAGCAGCACTGGCTCCAGGGACACTGTCAGCTTTTGGAGCTGCCTCAGTAACGACGACAAGTCTAATCTCTGTATTTACTTTCTGCCTGGATAAATGCTCTACATTTATTCATTTTCACTTGCATGGCACAAACCACTAAATCCCTCGTAAGACGCCAGGCTCATGACATCATCTTGGCTCAGCAGATTCATTATGCCTGCCTGGTATTTCATGATCTCACTGGCACTAATACACCAACCATCACCCCAAGCCCCAGCCTAGACCCCAAACCACTGCTCAACGGCTCAAGAAGGCACTCAAAAAACTGCTGTGCTGATAACAAGATCCTTTACTCCTGCAGAGGAAATAATTAGCTCCAGCAGAAGCTCTGTGCCAGCTCCCCCATTGCTGGACTTCCTGCACCCACATGACACAGGCGGCACACGCTGTCCTTCACTTTGTAGTTGATGGACATCTTCCACCCAGGAGTCCCAAGGGGTTTTGTCCCTGACCTGCCGAACCCAAAGGAAAAGCCAGGCTTTTGCAAAGCAGCAGTGGAGCTCACACAGGGCAGGAGTGAAAGGAAATGACTGTCCTCAGCCAAGTCACTCTGGGACAAGCAGAGCCCTGCGTGAGGCGCTGGCAGGGTTAGCTCAGGGCAGACTCTGCTTCCCTGCCTGCAGCCTGGACCAGCAGCTCAGGAAGATGAGTTATTGCTTCTGGGGCAGGAACGTTTGCACAGCTCCTGCCTCGTGGAGTTTCACACGCATTAATCCTAATTTGAAGGCAATTTAGACGTAAATATAATATAACACTGCAGAAATTTTAGAAGTTTGAATGCAGATATGTCAGTAGTGACAATCATTGTATGTTTCTCTCTCCTTGGTCTCATAATATATCTTCAGAACAACCTCTTGGCATGAGATACGCTGAAAATGCCAGTTTAAGGCCCAGGTACCCATGAAAATGCATTAATCTTCATTATGTGATCCGTGAACAATCATTTAAGGATGCAGACAGGCTCTCAGCATGCTGTTAACAAAGGGAACAGTGCAGAGAAGCCTTTGGTGTGCTGGCATTAATTAGTCAGACTGCTCTCAACTTCCAATCTTGTTGCAAAGTTGTATCTTGTAGAAAGGGAGCCAGGGAGCCCCCTCCTTCCTCCGGAGCCTGCAAGCAGCTCTGGAATTCCAGTTATGCAGGCGTGCTGGGACAAGAGCCAAGACCGAAGCATACTTTTCAAAGGGAAAAAAAACCCACCCTGCAGTGGAGATGATGTCCATATGGCACCCATTCCTGCTGCTCCCCAGTCTGACCCAGCCCAGCCAGCAGCTGCCCCGGGAATTGCAGCAACGACTTCCACAGGATCTGGGTGTTGTCCATCTCTTGGAAGCCCTGTCATCCTCTAAAAGACATACTTTTCTGGGGAGGGGACAGTCCATTCAACACAACTGTCACAAGGAAACAAGCCATCCTTTAGTGCTCCCCCCCAAGAGGCAACAGTTTATCTTGGAAACAAATCAGTGCTTGTTTTAATCAGCTTCTCAGAGGTTTCCTGTAGGGTGAGTAAGGCCTTGGTTATGGCTTCACGGACACAACCTCCTACTCCATGGCTTTGCTCTAAGTGAAGTGAAGATTATTTCCAAATAATCTCTGGGAAAGCTAGAAAACAGGGTGCAACAGTAACCTTTGGGAAAGGATGCTCTCCTGCATCCAAACTCTGGCCACGCTGCCAGCTCCCACCACAGGAGCAGAAGAGGGTCTCCTAGCATGAATGATCCTGACCTATGACAGCAAACGGCCGAGACAGGGAGAAGAGAGAGTTCCCTCTCCCCTCACCAGTGCAGTGGTTTTTAAAAAGACCTATCTGCCACTTGGGAAGTGCTTGCACAAAGCAAGCTTTGAGCTGGGAGCAGTCTCGTCTCCTGGGAACAGCAGGAAGCAAACGTGCCTGGCCCTGAACATTTACCACACACTGTGACACACAGAGGTCTCCCAGAGACAGCATCTTTCAACCTTTTTCAATTTGCTGCCTTTGATTTTTTGCAACGGTGAATATTTCAGAACAGCTTTCCATCATTAGAAGCCGTGTTCCAGGATGTCCCAAAGGTCAGTGACATTCCGGCTGTTTATTTGGATTAGATGGCAGGAGATAAGCACTCTAATAGAAAACTTATTTCAGGAGTGATGCTTCTTCACACTCACTAGGCATGGCTGACCACAGCTAACAGGGACACAGGGATATAGACGCAGAGAGTCAGTGGTTGCAAGTTACAGCAGTCTCCAACCCAAAACCAAAGTTGAATTCAATTATATGGCTGACAGAGCATCTGCAGCATCAGCAGACACAGTCTCTACCTTTCAAGCACAGCCTTCTCAGTTACCCTGTGGACTTCTGCCAAATTAATCTGCCATCCTGCCAGACACTCCCAGATCAGGTAGAGCATCAGGCTCCCAAAATAAAAGGCTATCAGAGGAAAGGATCAATCTTTCAGATCTCCTCTGCTAATGCTATTAAGGGAACGATGTGGGCGACAAGCCAGAACTGGATGCCCAAACTGTAACAGTACAGAATTATGTTCACAAAATACTGGGTGTTGCAAAGTCGTTACACCCTAAGAATATAATTGCACAGACAACTACTGGAAAAGACTTCCTATCTCATGACACAATGCTGGGCTTCCAAGTACTTTTGCTAATGAGGAAGGAAATGCTCCTGCAATGAATGGCTGGAAACACAAGCTGCCAACAGAATGGCTTCAAGCACTGCCACAGGAAAGGCAGCAAGTCCTCAGGCTGGAATGTTTCTCAGCAAGGCCTCTGACCTGGCTGCAGAGCTGACCTCCCTGGTTTTAACTGGTGGTTAGCACAGTACATGGATGGAAGGGGCTTGTTGTGTCTCCCGGCTTCTGCACGAGAAAACACAAAATCCAAACTTTTCCATTGCGGGGGGAGAGATTCCTGCACATCTTTGCAACAAAACAAATAAGGGGGCAGCAGGGGAAGAAAACATTTGTAAGATTCATTAACCACGCTGTCATGCATCCCTCTTTGGAAAATATCAGGAGAATTCAACACAGTTGCACCTACAGCATCAACTTTTTAGCTTGTGGACAAAGCCCCCAGATCAAGATGGCAGATCCGGAAAAGACAAGAGTCTGGAGATCAAGACAAGACTTCTAAAAAGTCAGTCACACACAAAAACATGGGGTGCGTGGCCTATGAAGTCAACATGGGACTGTTTAGAAAGACCTACAGAGATCTGCAGTGTTCCAAATGCAAGGAAAATGTATAAACTCCCAGAGGAAGTGGTTTTCAGCAACAAGATCCAGTGATGGCAGCAGGCAACAGCACTATTAATACCAGTGTCCAGGCTGCCATGGGCAGTGGAAATGAACACAAACACAGAAGGAATGCTAAACAGGAAAGGCAAAACAATACCTAAGACAGAGCAGCTGGTTAAAGGGATGCAAATCTTTTCAATCCCCCTTCCCTCTGCTCCAAATTAAGGAGCCAAAACCTTAGGACAGAAACGAACAAACACGTTATGACTTCCCAGCCGTGGTTTGTTCGAGGCTCCCACCACACGAATGAAAACAGCTCGGTCTCTGGCGAGGGCCAGAGCCTGGTGTGTGCTGCAGGCTGGAAGTGAGCTACAGGAATGGGAGCAAGGCAGGGAAAACACGGGAAGCACATGTCTGCGTGGTGCACGCCTTTAATCACTTATCTGACCCCCCTTCTCCTGAACATACGTTAGCACACACACAAGAAAGAAAAACAGTTGCTGTGAATTTTCTGTGCACTTGCTCAATTTGCTCAAGAATGGTGGGAACAAGTGAGAACAGAAGCGCTGAACTGGAGCTTTCATAAGGAAATCACTTGCGCCTTCTGCTGGAATCTGACAGCCAATTGGTTTCTGGAAAATTGCTGGAAATGTTTCTTAATTAAAAAGAAAACATAAGAAAAACCCAACATTTTGAGAAAGGCAACTTATTTCTCCACAGTGGAGGATGCAGCCAAATTTCCACTAATGGCATGTACACGCCTTGGAGATACAACTGTTCCTTGTTCCAGCGAGAAAAAGCTTCCACAAGACTTTCTGCAGCCCTTGGTGGAAAATGTGTGGATAGGCAGCAGCGGAGCTCGTCACTGGATGATTTCCTCTATCAGTGCAGAGTTCTCCAGCTGCCAGGAAGTAACGAGATTTCAAGATGTGATTATTCCTGCTGCTCGGATACCTGCCCACCCATTTCCAGGCAAACAGCAAAAGATTGATTAAACCAAGGGACAGCAGCTCTGTGTTCATGAGAAGAAGGGAGGGAGGTGATCGGCTGGAGAGAAACTACAGCCAACCGTAACCAAGCACGATGCATTCTTGTTGCACACCTCCCTTCCCACTGCTTAGTACTTTCAAAAGAGGTGGGAATCCCTTGAATGATTCTTGACAGTACAATCCAGTTGTCCCCCCAGTGTGGGATTTAATGGTTCAGCTGTCCATGGGATGAGGAACATGATGCAGTTCCTTAAATCACCAGCCCACACTACCAACACAACCCCTGCTGGCACAGAGGCCAGACACGAGTCAGACTCGGTTAAAAAACAGCTTAACTTGCCAAACCTATGAGGTCTGACCCAGTTGCTCAAGATCTGCCTCTATCCAGTAAAAGCTATTACCTCTGACACAATTTCCTGCAAAGGAGGGAAAAGCACAATTAGTGGGCTGACAGAGCAGCGGTGGCAGCTGGGCTGCAACAGCCTCTGCAGTGCTGATGGAGGGAAGGGAGTCAGGGCTCTAGAAAAATTCATGCATTAAAAATTAAAAGACACTCTAAACAACTTCACCTCTTTTTTGCAGTCTGAAAACAGTCTTTTTGAGCCATGTAAATCAGTAGTAAGGCACTAATCCTTCAGCTGGAGCACAGAGCTAAGGGGATAACAAGCAGAACGTGGTGCAGGCTCGGCTTCCCTGCTGCTGGTACGTGAACAGATGGGTACAGGGCCAGGTCCTCCCTCTGGGAGTGACTCCTGTCACTGTCCTCCCCAGGCCAGCCTCCAGGGAAGGAAAAAAAGCACAGGGCACTTTCTGAAAATTGGCTGCACTTGCAGGGCCTTGCTGACACTGGGTCAGTGGACAGCCATCGTGTTCAGCAGCTCGGACTTCCTGCTATTGATCCAAGGAGGTTTTCGCTTCCTGTGCAGAATGAATAATGATTTATGTAGGACACATATAATTTTAGAAGATCTGATAGCCACCACTGCTATCTGGGTACACAAGAGGCCAACTACTCAGCTGGCAGTGCCTGAAAGGAATGCTCTCCCTGGCACTGACTCCCTCACTGGGGCTGGTGGGACCTAACACTGATTTTTGCCAGGTTTATTGTTCACCAGCACTCACTTCAGTGGCCTTTTTCTAGGGAGAGAGAAGAAATGAAGACACGAGAATATGAGGAGCAGAGCAACATCCTAAAGTTAGTGGTGCAGCTCATGGCATCCTTGGAGTGAAACTCCAGGGAGCAGATGCAGGAGGGGCTCTGGTCCTGCCCGTGCTGATGGAGGGTGTCACCCTGGGAGGGATCCAAACCTCCACAGCTGCTTCACATCTCTGCCTTATTAGGGACAGGGGAAATGGGATAAACCATGGTTATGGTATTACATGGGTCAGCTATGATGCATGTAAGGACATTGGTATTTTGCAGCTCAAAGAGACACTTTCACAGTGAAAATCTCATTTTTGGCGGTGAAAAAATAGACCAGATAGAGTAATGAGAAACTATGAGGTTATCCTAATTTAAAGGCACTAATGGAAAAATCACCATTTTTAATTCAGCTTATTTCCTTTGTGCATTTGACAGTGCACTGTCTCACTGCTCTCATTGTTCCTCATGCTCCAGCCATTTATTTTACCCCTCACCAAATCCTTGCAAAAATGAGTAAGGATTTTTTAATGAAGTTTTAACATTTCTTAAAATAATATATTCACAGTAATGTAGTCCAAAGTAAGATGAGAATGGGTCAGAGCAATTTAATAGGTAGTAACCATTTAATCCAACAAGGGCGCTTTTTTAAATCAAAGTGCCCACATATTTTTAGAACATTACAGAATCATATTTATAGCCTCTCAATTAAATCAAAAATAGTCAAGTACTTTTATCTAGTCCTACAGTTCCACGTTTTGCTTGCACGGACCACTACCAAGTACGAGACCTGTACAATTCAGGACTTTTACTTCAAATTTTAGAACTGTTTATGCAAACACTAACCTTGCCACCCCTCAGCCTTTTCATCTGTGCAGCAAAGCTGTGATACTGCTCTCTCTCACACAAGTGGAAGCCAAAAGCTTTCATTCATGGCTTGTGAAGTAGCTCTACTTGTAAAGCACTTGAATACTTTCTTCTTCTTCGGACCAATGATTATCACTAATTTTTAAAGAATGAGTAAGTGCTGAAATGGGAAGATAGCAGTAGAACAGTGGGAGGATACTGTTTTCAAACATTTGATATTAAACTAATTGAACACTTCTGAATCTTCTCAAGTCTTGTCTGGTAATTTCTTCTCCAAAAGAAGCCTAATTTACTAAACCTCCACGTCACTGTCGAAAAATAGTGTATTCTCAGTTGTCATCACATGGCAATCAGAGCATAACCACATAGTTTTACATGCAAACGAGCCCCACACTGATGAGCTGGTGGAATCCCGTGGTTGCATTTAATTTCATTATATTAACACTTTGTTATTAGTACCATTTAATTTAAGCAGCTGATCAGAGATTTAAGCAGTGCTCTAATACTCTTTTGATTTAAATGATTTCCAGCTCCTCCTGCCATCCTCTCTTCAGGCTGTTCACAAGTGCTGTAGGAAGAGAAAACCCTGCTCATCCATCAGCAAATCATACAAGCAAACTGAGCTTGTTTGGGACCATGGAGACGTGAAGGGAAGCAGACAGGCAAAAATTAAATGGAAGATCTAGTAGAGGCCGTTTTCTAGAAAAAAAATTAAAGATCTGCAGCCACTGTTCCACGTGTGTGACTAAATCCATGGATTTCAGGGACAGCATCTTGTTATTTCTCCCAAGGCCAGGCTCAGAGAGCAGCCTTTAATTGACTCATCCACATCACTGGCATTATGCAATGGGACAAAAAGACTTTGCAGTTCCATCGTGCAGCCTGGGGCACACAGAGGTCACAGGAGTGTGCCTGGGTGCACAGGCCAGCTCTCCTTCCTCAGTCCCTTGCTACGAACATCAACATGGACACGTCATACAAAGAGAGCTACACCTCCCCTGGCTCCATTTAGTGAGATTTACACTTAGTGAGATTTACACACCGTTTTCCCCACCTGGCTGCCTACTACAGCAGTTCAAAAGCCCCCAAAGGAAACCTCCACCTTCACCTGAGAGGGCAAGTACAGAATTTGCACACAAGCGATCAGCATAAGACAACACCCACGTGTTCCAGAGCGGAGAGAACTCACCGAGTGCACAGGAAAGGAGCTGTGCCGGCTGAGAAAGGAGTTAGAGACTGACATAGTGAGGCCCTGAGTGGCACCGCAGTCCTCGGGGGTGAAGGGCACTTTAGGTTGCTGGACACAGTAGGAGACAGAAGAGAAAGAAGAGGCAGCATAGGAGGCCTGCTGAGGAGGGGGGGAGAAAGCAGGAGACACAAGACACAGAGAAAGAGAGCACAGAAAAGGCGATGAATAAAGGGCAAGAAAGGCTAACTGTAAAACAATGCATATAATGGCTGGCTAAACAAACAGCTATTCATACAGTTCATCAGAGCCAGACACACCAATATGCCTTTCTTGAGCTCAAGGGGCACAACAAAAATCACAATTCAAATCTTCTTTGTTTCACAAATCCCTTAAAAAATGAACTCCTGCCTCCCCCTCCCTGATCACCCATGGACAGCTGCTGCTGGCACAGACAAGCTGCTCCTCGCTGCCCTTTTCTCCCCAGGGTGTGGGGGCAGATGCCCACAGGTGGAACTGGCTCTAAGCACACGATTCTTGCACACTGCTATTTTTTTCTGGCAACCTGCAGATTGGGAACTTGGCCTCTCCAGTGTGAGCTGTGGGTCCTCACTGGCACTGCTGGGAGACTAGGTGACAGTGATGTCCTGCCATTTCTCTGTCCAATCCAAGATTATAGTAATGTACACAGCAGGCAGCTATTACACTGAATGTGACAAATCCTGGCAAGGAATTTCTCCTGAATCCCCCTATAGTAAGGAGACTGAGGGAGGATAAGGTATATTCAGGCTTTCTCAGCTCTGACTTGTTGAATAAAACATACAATGCAAACATACAATCTTATTTTTGATTAAGATCTGAAGCTGACAAGAAAGGACTTCCTCATTATTACAGAGGAGTCCATCCAGCAAAACTTGCTGCTGCTAGAGCAGCTGATGCCCATTTGATTTGCCAAATCAAAAACTCCCAGGGCAGCAGGAGCAGAAGAACAAGAGTCTAGTGGCTTTTACAGGGATTGTTGAATAAGCCATCACCTGCTTGCACCTCTTTCCCAACAAAGGGATGAAGGGTGGGAGGCTGCACTTGAAGAAACCTTTGCTTCAGGGGAACTGCAAGCAACACCTTGATGGTATCAGCTTGCAAAACGACAAGAATGGCCAGGAGGCAAAGCAGTGACATCGTGGCTGTCCAGATAATGATTAAAGGGAAACAAAGAAATGCTTTGCCTCAGCCGACAAATTCAGCACAGGAGCAGAATTTCCCTTCTGGACAATAGCTGCAGTAAATCTGTGCTTTGCAGACTCTGATCATGACTGTGCAGCTCAAGTCACCTCTGGAAACATCACTAGTGCAGCCACCTGGAGGAGGGGAAGGTAAGCAGGGGACTGCAAGGTAAAAGTGGCAGTGCAAGGGTTACACTGATGGGGAGCACAGACCCTGGAGAACTGCCTGATCCTCCAGAGAGGAGTCCTGTAGACTCTCCAGTGTCCCTGCAAAGCAGATGGGACACCAGCATTTAAAGTCTTGTCCCCACAAAGAATTAATGCACAATACTCAGTTTAGCTTAGCCAAAAATGTCACTTCATCTTTTTAGGACTCCTACTTGCATCACAGGAATGTAGTTATGCAAATCCCAAAATTAGAGTTAAAAAGTAACACTCTGGGACAGTCAAACTTTAGCACAGACAACATGAAGAAATATTGCAAGAGTCACCCACATGATGGTGAGACCATGGCTCTGTTCCCACATTTCCTCCCATTTTGTTAATGCCATGGCCAATTTAAGTAAGCTACATCAGCACAGAAGAATTTTTTTTTTAAACACAACAAATAAGATAATTAATATAAACAAAATGCCTTAGGTTGGAGTTGGGGGAAAAAAAAAAGATAAAAGAAATGAAAGGAAGACCTTTAAAAGGAAATGGGACAAAATCCCACCTTCACTGAGGTCGGAAACAAAACTGCTACTGCCATCACTGAGGCCAGGATTTCATCCCCCACATGGAAAACGGCCCTTTCTGTGCTGTTAAACCCACCACCCACATGCACATGGATGTGCCTTTCTGTGCTGGCAGCCTGGGGGACCAGCAGAACTCTGAGAAACAGGTAAAATCCTGAATCACACAAGGGGACTAATGTGGAGGAAACACGCACGAGTGAAGTTGTGGCTATACCAAAGGTCTGTGCATAATAGCATAAAAGCAGCTATTATGTTTAAACAGTTATTATTAGTGGCATCTCTGACAACAGTTTCGAAACAGCAGTGGGAACAACAGTGAAGCAATCTCTTGAAAAGCGTGCTGCTTGCTCAGTGTGTCAAAATCTTCCAAGCAGTTGTCGTTACACAAGCCTGGCACAGATTCAGCCCTGCCATGTGGAAGACGAACGTTTCATTTTTAGGGCATTTTAGGACTTTCAAGGCTTATGGGGAACGGTCTGAGCGTGGGGTTAGAAAGCAGCAAAAACGTACATGATGCAAAATGCCTAAACCCATGTTCACAAGCTGCCAAGGAGCACGATGTGGTACCACCAGTGAGACATCCTCCCACCACGGCTGCGTGTCAGAACCAGGAGCAGGAAGAGCAGAGCTGTTCCTGGGAGCCTGGTGGCTCTGCCAGGTGTCCCTGAGGTGTCACTCACCAGCTGCCGCTGCTTCGGTGGGAGAGCAGGAGGAGGTGCCAGATCTTGAGAGGGGTCTAAGCTGATGAAGGAGTCATTGATCCCATAGACTTCCCTGAGGTACTTGTTCTTCTTCTGGTAGATGTGCTCGTTCTGAGGGGTCTGGTAGAACATGGACGGCTGTGGCTCTGAGTAGTCTTCCACAAACTGCATGTAGGCCATCACTGCAAGGCAAGGAGAGGTCACACTCACTGCCCCTGCTCTGCAAGCCCCAGCTGAGGGTCAGCAGGCAGGTGCTCACTCTCAGAAGGGCACCCACACTGTGCTCCAAGGGAGCTCACGCAGTTGCCATCCACCCTGCAGGAAAGGATCCAAACGTCCCATCCTGTGAGCCAGCACACAACAAACACCAACTCAGGCCACAAACACAGCTGATAATACTCTGGAACCAGTGAGATCTCCAAACAGCAACTTGAGAAGTCTGACTTACTGATGCTTAGCCCAAATCCTCACATAATCCATGGCAATTCTGAGAACATTCCTCAAGAGCTGATGTCCAAAGTCACCAAAAAACCAGAACAGTGTCAGTCTGCTTTTTAGAGGTGTAACAATGCAACCTTGACAATAAGTCTGTAATAATTCTTGTGTCTATAGTAAGTCTCATTTCTGCAGTCAGCAAGATTTCTAGAACCAGGAGGCGTACAGCGTTTTTCCACTCTAGCAAACTGATAAAACTGTTATCAGAGAACACCTACCTGGGAGACTGGGTGTACCTCTCCCTCAGCTCTTCAAATGCCACTGCCAACGTTGGTACAAAATACCTTCTAAAAGTGCCACTGACCACATGTTCTTGCCTCCTTAGCTCAAATCCAACATTCAATGCTCCCATCCCTTTTTAAAGCAACTTACCACCTCCAGTTTTCAAATTCAACTGATTCACAAGCTTTTGTGAGATGTGGCTCAAGAGAAATGTTAAATGGGATCAAACCTCATCTAGAGGACCTTTCTATCTGGACAATATCCTTCCAAAATCTATGAAAAAACCCACACAGGTCAGCCTCTACAGCTCTGACAGAGGATTAGGTACTGCTGCAATATTTTAGTGTTGGAGGGGGAGGATGACATCCAGTGCCACAGAAAGACTACTACAAACCCACCCCCATTATTAAGGATCAGAAGTGTAGAGAATAATGTAAAACAAAGAAAGAACCCTCTTCTATACACCTGAGAGCAGGAGAAACAGATGTATTTAAGTGTCACGGAAAGGACTAGCCAAGGCCTCCTTGTAAACACGCTGTCATGCACAAGGCCCTGTGATCATCCCTCCCTTTCTCCTGATAAACAAGCACTTGTCACTTTTTGTAAATCTGGTCATTTGGTGGCAATTATTCAGCTTCTGCTGGCATTTCAGTAGTACAGCTGAAAGGAGTGGATGACTTCAGTGAAAGCTATAAATACAATGAGCACAATGCAGGATTTGCACATCATGAGGCTGGTTCCCACACCGGCTGCAAGGCAAAGTCCTCTGTTCACCTGCCAACACAGACCCCCGGGCCAGCCTTTAAACAGGATGCAGCCCTGCAAATGTGTCAGCAGGAAGGAGTTGCTTTGCACCTGTCTTGGGCACCTTTTTTCACATTTCCTCTAATATTTTAAACTCCATTTAGAAATGGAGCTAACACAGCTGCCCTTCCCCAAAAGAATTATAACCCTCCTCCAAAAAATAGAATAAAGAAAAAAAGAAGTAATGAAAAAAGCCAGGTCGAGGCAATGGGAGCACAGGAAATGGAGCTGATGGACTTCAATCCTGACCGGTAACACCTGCTGTCCCCATCCTGTGACCCCACAGTCCTGCCAGTGGACAACCTGTTCGTGTCCTGCAGTACAGCCAGTCCTGCACAGCTCTGCCAAAGCTGCTGGAATTCTGACCTCCAACTCTCCCTGCCACCTGAGCCTGTCCTCTCTTCCTCCCTCAGAATCCCTGCTCCTTCCCAGCACCACTTCACAGTGAGAAGAAGCACATTCTGGAAATATTCTCTTATCTGGAATCATGGTGAAGGTGTGTAGGAAATACAGAATTACTAAAATAGTCTTTTCAGGTATCAGTGATTCAGTTGGCTAAAGTGCTCCTATTAATACCTGGGCCCTGGAAAATGCCCTGGTATCACATAATGACTTCAGAGGACAACAACTAAAGAAGGCTTATGAAAGATATTTCTCTAGTAGCAAAACTGAACTAAGGATCAGGAGTCCTTGCAGAAATGTAGAGGACAAGAGCTCGAGGGAAAGACCACATTTTGAGAGCTCATCAACTGAGCAGGACAAAAGCCAAGAAGGCAGGCCTGGCAGTGCTGGCACAATGCAGCAGACACTGCTGAATCCAGATCAACCCTTCACGTTGAGTCACCTACAAAACCAGTGCTTCACTGAACACCCAGATCTGCAGACACCACTGGGGATCGATAGCTGTGAGCTCCTGGAACAACACCAAACACTGGAATGACACCACAACTCGGAAGTGTTGGTGAAAAGGGCATCACATTAGACACTTGTGTAAAATTAAATCACTGTTAACTCAAGGCAGTGAGCCTGAATGCTGTCAGGAGCCTTAACTCAATCTGCAAGGGAATAATGAAGAGCTCTTTTATCTCAGCTCTTTATGGGGCTAATGCATCCCATCATCATGGCAGCTACCCTGCCTGGCTTGTTACAACTAGTCCTGGGCAGGTGAGCATGTCTGTGCCTCTACTTTGTCATCTTTGTTTTTAGGCAAAGTGAAAAACAGTTGGGATGGTGAAATACAAACCTGGCTCACGAGCAGGCACTGCAGACTGTAAATCAAAATGGGCATCATCAGAATCCTGCCAATTTTGAACAGGAGAGTAAGAGAGCAAGACCACTCCCATGACTGCTCTTTGCAAAGGGTCTTCTCTCCCCCGCTCCACTCTGGTTTTTAACAAGGCAGAAATTTAAAAAGCAGATGGGAAATTACATCAGCAGCTCAGCTCAGGCTGCACGCCCTGCAGCAACTGTGCAGAGGGAGGGATGGGGGCTGCAAGTCCCCAGTGAGCAGCTGGGGTGGAGTGACAGTCTCAAGGCAGCACCCCGGGAGAGAAGGGAGGCGTGAGAGAGAAACCTCTCCCACCACATGCCCAGCTTATGTCAGTTCTTAACCCAGACAGAAAATATGTGAAATTCAAAAAACCATGAAATCTCAGACTGAGGCTAGGAACACCTTCCCAGCAATCTGCTTGCAGTGCCTTGGCTGTCATTTCTGAAGGAGCTAAAGCTGCTCAGGGATTTCCAGCACGCACCAGTTCTGCCCATATGGTAGAAGTCACAGGTACTGCTCTCCCAGGAGCCAGCCCTCCCTGCAGCCACCGGTCCTCAAAGCAGCACTTGACTGCAGGAGAGGACCAGTGTTTGTTAGAGTCTAAAGGGGTTTTTAGGAGATGATCAGCCCTGAGGCACACCTGCAGTAAGGTGAGGCACAGCAGCATCCCCCTGGAGGGCTCACTGACAGCCCGACCCTGGCACTGTTGGTAGCTGGGCCGGGCACAGGCACAACAGATTTGTGTGCATGGGCAAGAGCCAAAATAATGGGCATTCTTAAGCTATACCACACATCAGCTCACTGGAGAAGTCAAGGTCAAACGAGCCAGTCGTTGCTGTCACCTCTGGGAGGAGAGCTGTTCTTCACAGAGCTCGCATTATCCGCTGGCTAAGCCCAGCCTGCCCTCAGCGTGGTTCCTGCAGTTAAATACCAGCTGCTCACTGGGCACCAGGCTGTGTTTTGTTCCCACTGACAGGGAGGGAAACGTGAATAAGTGCCTCACCAGTAGTTTCCAAGCTGTTTGGGGAAACGATCTTGTTATTTCTGACTCTGGGCTCTTAATGGCAGAAGCTGTTCTGTGTCTGTGTCTTGTTCAGCAGGAGCACGATGCTGGTGCTCAAGCAGAAGTCTGGAGTAATTTGCCCTTAGCACAGTAACATGTACTCTTACAGCACAGTAAAATAACCATAACTCATGCCAGACTAAAAGCCCTATCACTCCTCTGTTTAAATTATACAGAAGTCAACTCTTGGAGGTCCCTCTGAGCACAGCTCACAGCAATACCCAAGGTTAACTGAAGCAGATCTTCTGTATATTACCAATAAAAAGACCATCAGAGTCTCTGCTGCAACACTTCCTGGCAGCTACCAAAAGATGACCCACAACAAAGGCACTACAACCAAGTCCCATCTGTGTGAGCTCTGGATCTTTTTAGCAAATCCATGCATCTTCTCCAGATCCCAGGAGCTTGTTGGGGTTGTGGGAGCAGCCCCGTGTGATTACACAAGAATATCTACATGCATCAGCCTCTGGGCAAAAAATGTCCTGGGTGTCACCACAGAGCCTGAGTAATGTTTGACTGGCCTTTAAAATGCTGAAAATAAAAGTAAAACCAGCAACCACAAATCCGTGGTGTGATATACCGTGGAGTAAAAATCTAAAACAAGTTCTCAGTGTCACATGAATTCAACTAAAAAGTCTGCAGCAGTCAGGTATCAGCCTCAAGACTACCAACAAGTTTTGCAGCAAGGATGCTTTATCAAATCATCAGAGTTGACAACACATGAGGTAACAGCTCCTACCTCTCCTAACAATGCAATCTGATCAATACTCCCCAAATTTCTGATTGTGCCAGATTACAATTAACTCTAATCCAACATCAAAGAAAATTCACACGAGGCCTCAGTTCTGAGGTTAAAGCTGTGCTCAGGCAATAATGCAGACTGCTTTTAAACTTGTTTTCAAGTAACTCTTTGACATCTTGTGTGATACCAGAAAACAAAGACATGGGGCTTAAAGACAAGCAAACGGCCCAGATCTCTCTTTCAAATGTCAAACTGCCTCTCACCCAAGATTCAGCCAGGAATCTCCCCTCCACTGAAGCTGCCTACGTGCACAGAGGTGCATTCCCTGCATCCATCCCAGCCTGAGTGGTGTAACAGCCATTCCTCATTACTGACGGCAGATCCTTGTGGATCTGACCCTGCAGTAACGTGCTCTGTAACACAGCCCCTGGCAGCTCATCCTGCAGGTGAGGATTTTGAACAGCACAAGCCGTAACAACCAGCCTTGGCTGTGCCCTGTGCCACCATTTACTTCCTTTCTGCTGTCCACAAACAACCATCTCAGCTCCTTTTTTAGCTGATTTTAGTGTCTTTAACTGCTTGATTACCAGAGAGGAACAAAGGAGATTTCCTGCATATGGCGACACTGGGTGACCCTCACTTTCAGGTAGGTCAAGCCTTGTGCTCTGAGCAAAATCCCTGAGGGTTACTAATGTGGCCTGGTCACTCAGGGATAATGGAAATGCTTTTAGACAAGGCATATTTTTAAATAAGTGACCGTCAGAGTGCACTACACAGGAATGGAGAGAATACACTCTGACACCACATCTCACTCCCACCTTAACCATAGAATCACAGAATCTTAAGACTGGTTTGGGTTGGAAGGGACCTTAAAGAATCCAGTTTCAACCCCCCTGCCATGGGCAGGGACACCTTCCACCAGGCCAAGTCGCTCAGAGTCCCATCCAACCTGTCTTGGAACACCTCCAGGGACGGGGAGTACACAAACTCTCTGGGCAAAAATTATTCTTAGTAAGAAGTCTATAAACTGCAGAAAGGAGCCAGGAGGCCAACTCAGCACTTTGAAATCGGCTCTTCTTTTGGGCTGCCAGCCATGCAATGTAATGCTCTTCATCCAGATCTTGTATACATTACCTCCTCATGCAACACACACTGCAAAGCCAGCCAGTGACCAGTAAACCAATATCTGCTGGATCCCATTGTGTAGTCCACAGCCTTCCCTGGCAGAGCACCGTGGCTGCCTGTTTGGCAAGAGGTTTCACATTTTTCAGCCACGAACATTAAGGAAATCAGAAGAAGGTTGTGAGCTTGAGATGTGGTCAGCCCTGGCGTGCCAGGAGTCTGGCTGGGGACAGGAGCCTTTGCTTTTAGAGGCTGCTTGTTTTAATGATGTGGGAAATTCTCAGGCATCCAAAGGAAATGAGATCCCGTAGCAAAACAGCAGTACTGGACTCTAGTTAATGGTGTTGTCTTGCACAGCTATGTGGGTGACTGTGCTCCTATTGCCAAGTAACTCCTCTGGCAAGGCTGGGTTTTGGACAGAAAAGCAATCCTTTTTGCGAGCTCTTGGACAGCACCCAAATCTTCTCTGCAGTGGGAAAACAAAACTGGGGAAGGGGGAGGGAATGGACTTAAAAAGGGAGAATGGACTAGAGATATCTGTGAGGCTGAGTGCCTCAAAGATTCACGTTCAGGTAAACAGAGAAGTAAAATGGTCTTACTACAGTAACAAAGATGCTGTGTGATTCCAGATCCTTTGGGCCTGGATTGATCTCGGCCCCAGGAATCACTCCCTGCCCACCACAGCACTGATATCTCCCTTCCATGTGTTTGACATTGGCTGACTGCTTTAGACACTCAGACTCACACAAGCAAGAGCATTATCATGATCACCACTACTCAGTGATGATCAGAAGCACGACAACTGCAAGGTAAAAGTAAAATCCAAACACAGGAACTTGCTTACTGTGTTTGTTTTTCTTCTCTGGCAGAGGTGGCGGCTTTTCTGGGTCACTGTTTGAATCTGGAGCAGCAAAATCAGCAATGAATTCCACTGGTGCTGAAGAGTTTCCTTGCTGGAAAGGCAGAACAGCAGCAAAGGGCGTGAAGGGTATTGATGGGACAACCACGGCATTCTGCAGGTCATCCTCGGAGATGTTGTCGTACTGGGAAGGGTGCCTCTCGTAGGACACCCTGCAGCCCGAGCTATCCAGAGTCTGGGAGGCTGCACTCCTCCTCTTCTTCTCTGGTAAAGCTGGAGGAGTCTCTGTCGGCTGCGCTGCTCCCGAGAGGCTGCAGAATTCCAGTGGAGGAGAGCTGCCCTGCGGGAGCTGGAAAGTGTGTCCATGGAAAGGGGAGCCAGACTCACCCAAGGACTCTGGCAATGGGCTGAGGATACCTGGTGCCTGCTGAGTTATCTGATCAGCGTTGGAGAGGTCCTGCTGCAGGAATTCATAGTCTGGATCATAGTGATCCGATTGATCTGGGTAAACAGAGAATGATGGATTAGTTTCTCTCTTTTACTGTTTAGCCTTTCTCAGTTCTGTCCCTCCCATTCCATCAGTTAATTAATCAGTTCGTTTTAATCAGAGTGGAACTTCCTTGCAGCTGGGACCATCTTTTTACACCTTCTGTAACATCCAGACTTCATATAACTCATAATTAATTCTTTACGCTAGCAAACAAATAATGAAAAGTCAACAGGTAAATGACTGCAGACAGAATTTGCTTCATATTTATATTTTTATTTTCTTTCCTAGGATGTAGAAACAACACTGCTTTAGTCTACCAGGACTGTCATTTCTGCAGGCAGGGCTGAAATGAAGAAAACAGTCCACTTGAGAGCTGAATTGAGTTTGAGAACAATCACCTACAGCAAGGGAAACACATTCCCCTGGGCTTTTTCCTCTCCGACAGAACAGCTCTGCACTGAACTGCCTGCAGCAACTCCAAGACAACAGCTGCAAGTGCAGTGCATTTACTACTGCATCAACTTCTGCAGCTCAGCTGTGGCAGCTCCCCAATGAGAGGAACAGGGCCCCACCAGCCCCTCTTACCCAAGGTTTCACAGCTTGTGTTGCGGGAGCACTGGCCGCTGTCGCGGTCCAGAGAGGAGAGCTGCTCGTCAGACTTGCTCAGTTTGCCGATGCTGCTGCACGGAGAGAGGCGAGGAGATTCTCCCCCATAGGAGTGGCTTCCACCTGACAACCTCCTCTGGGCATAGCAGTCAACATCAAAATCCTTCAGGTTTAAAAAAAACAAAAAAAAAATCAAATCACTATCACTCTTGGCAGCTTGCTAGTGAGGAAGATGCAGCCCGAAGAGCAAAGACCTCACAGGAGGGGAGAGGATCAGTGCTGCTGGTCCTTATTAAGCTATGGAGAACACTGAAACCCTCTGATCTGGTAAACAGCCCATGCCAGGGAGCTCTGTATGTTCTTGATTTCAAGCAGGGGCTGCTGTGGCCCACACTGGATTTTACAGATGGTGAGATGATTACCAAGTTCTTCACAGCTACACGTGTCTGATGAGTGCTTGTCATGACACCAAGACAAGGGAATGACACTGCAAGATCTCTTATGACACACCTGGGGCTTTAGCAAATACTTGGTTAGCTCAGGTGCATGCAAAGGGAAAATAAACTGTAGTGAGAGACAACTTCCTGTGCCTATGGCTATAGTCCCATTTCAGAAATTACTTCAAGCTTATTAACGTGCAAGTGAACCCCTCAACTATTCCCACTCCATCAGAACAACCTTAGTGTGACGGTAGTTCCAACTGAAGAGTGGGCACAGCTTTATCTGGGTCAGCCAAATGACTGCAGAGGTTCCCTAAGCCAGAGCTGAGGCTTTGGGGATGAAGACAAGATTTGATTTTTGTGCAATTTAATATGATTTGGGTCCTCACTGCTGAGCTGGTAAGTTCTTGAATGTGTAAAGCAAACCCAGCCATTTACAACCTCATAAACCTCAGACTAGCACAAGAACTGGAATGTGATTAACACACACACAACTTTGCCATTTTTCTACCAGAAAATGTACAAATTTCCCCAAAGCACCAGCAGCGGTCAGAGCAGTAGTTCAAACTACTGCTTGAGTTAAAAGATGTTTTAAATTGTGACTGGATGAAGACAGACTTCTGATCTCACTCAGCCACATGCTCCCTTGGCCCGTGAGTAAACCCTGGTGAGATCTCAGGGAGCTCAGCCAGCTGCTATCCTCTCATCTACTGGACATGGCAACACTCAAACACTCTCATCCTCACACTCTGCTACCGCTCAAGGCAACAAAGTTTGTAGCAATTTGTTAATTAAATCCAACAACACTGTAAAAAAAAAATTAAGCTGTTCACATTATTTATGATCCTGCTGCTCCTGCCACTGCCACTCCCACTGCAGGCTGCCCGTGCTGGGCTGCTTGGGACGAGCAGAGACGTGCAGGGATCTGTGTGGCTGCAGGTCACAGCATTTCCCCCAGCTTTTCCTCCAGTTCACAGCACATTTTCCCTTGGCTTTCACAAAGGGGTTATGCCATTACCTGTCTGTTGATCCCAACAGGTAAACTGGACCCACTGGTAGCTCGACTCATGGGGGCCACAACAGCCACTCTGGTTGGGGAAGGCGCCGACTGACGTTTTTTAGGGGGCAATGCTGGTGGAGGGCTGCAAGACACAACAGGAATTGATGCTTCCATCACTCTTCCAGCAAAAAGACTTTCAGAGGCTTCACAAGTTGTTTTCTAGAAAGCTTTTGTCAGCAAGGAGCTATTCAGCAAAATGTATCCACTGACAAATACCAATCTAAGAACACTCACACAGGTAAGGTCCTGTTAAGTGATTTATTTTTAAAGGTTGGAAAAGAGTTGGTATTTCTCAAACAAAAACAAATGCCGTTCTAAAAAGTATTTTTAATCGGACTAATTAGCATGGTAATTATATCCTAATAAAAGCAGTGAAAATCCAAATTAAATGTTTTGGTTGACCCAAATATTGTTTCCATTCACAGAAGTCCCTCCCCCTCCTCAAACCTTCCAGGTTTGAAAAATGCTTAAAGTTTCACAAATTTACAGGACAGGAAAATTCTCTTTTGGCCTTTGCTTTCTTGGTGAACTTCAGGGAACAAAAGGTCAGAGCTGCTCTCACCATGTGCACTGTGAGGGCCCCCCATGTTTCAGCATGAATCTGTGTCAGACCCCCACATTTGCAGTAACTTGTGAGACTTTAACCCTTTGATTTTTAGTTTTTGCTTCTAATGACACATAATTCTGGTAGTCGTCAAGCCTGAGAAGTTCCCAAGGGTACACATACTCTGTTCTTGGAACATACCAGGAAATTTTTATATGACCTTTGAGAATTCATAAAATACACAGAAATGTGATTCTTTTTGTCAGCCACAGCCCTTAGATGCCGCATTTTCAAATTGACACGACACATATTTTTCACACCAGCCATCAGCACCAGTACTAGAGAAGAAAAACAACACACGCACACAAAAACCTGCAAATTGGGGGTTTTCTTTTCCTTCTCAAAATAGAACATAGAAACTTTCATGTGGTTACTCGTAGAACAGGGTAAGAACAACCAAGCACAAGATTTTTTTCACACACTGCTGGCTTTCACTCCTAAGCTGATAGGCAAAGCAGAACAACCTGGCTGTGCAGGACAGATTTGTGATTGCCCCCTGCGGTTAAAGGAACATTTCCCATCAGATACAGCAGCCCAAGACACTTCTAAGTGTGAAATTCACATAGTTTTACATAAGATTATGGATTTATGTGATGCCTCTCATGCGTGGACGTCAGGGCATGGCACTATCCTCACATAAAAAGAAGGAGGAAAACACACAAAAAATAGTAAGAGAGAACACAAAGCAAAGCCCAGGAACAAGGAAGAACTAACTCTGGAGGACTGGAAATTCAGAAGCAACACTAACCCTCCTCTCTTGGGCACATTTTGCAAGATTGTTTAAAAACCAACAGGCTGGTAAGAGGCACTGGTGTTCTTCAGTCAGCTGGCTGGTCAGCATTACCTGTTCTCTGCCACACGAATGCTGGGCAGAGGGGGTTTAGGAGGTGCAACTTCTTCATCCATGGAGTCAGTCAGTAGCTCGTTGGATTGAGTCATATTAGTTGTTTTGTTGAGGATCTCCATTTCTCGGTCGGTAAGGGGAAGTTCTGATGGGCTGCAACATGCAAAACACAGACTGTAGATCATAAACCACAGCTGGAACGCAGCCTGCTGACAGATTCAAACCTATTTTAAATCATGTGCTATCAGACAGGCACCTAGAGCAGAAGGCAAAATTTGCATCTGCAGGTGGAATTCCATGTGTATGCAGAGCACAGTGTGCACGTGACACAAGGGATGTTTCACTGCCAGATTTTGGTGTCTTTTTATCACAGCATTTTCTTTTTTAGTGATCCTACTGAAATGGATGGGGCTGCATAAAGAACACTACCCACCCTGTGTAAAGAATAGCTGAATGATTTAACTCAACTGTCAGTAGTCAGAAAAATGCCCTTCTATATCAGTCCTCACACAGAGGCAATCAGTGACCCACCTGTCAGATTTACATGCTGGTAAACTGGGTTTAACTGGGCTTGTGGGAGACGGATGCTCCTGCTTTTCAATCGTGAGTCTGACCAGTTCCTGATGGACGGAGAGAAGAAAAAGAGAATAATCACTGTTTGCTGAATGCTGCACTTAAACATCCTAGAACACAAAGGGATGCTGCTACTGCAGTAAACTCTTGGTTATGGTGTAATGATGGCGTGGGACACAGAGAGAGCTGAGCTGGGTTTAAGTCTGGTACAGAGCCACAGAAATGATGCAGAACAGCTGCTAAGGAGCAGCCTGCACCCAGAGGAAGTTTGGCACTATTTGAGTGAAGTTCATTATCCCTGACTGTATGGGGATTCTGCACAAACCCACATGTGTGTCTTTTTGCAGTGCTTCCTCTTTATCTCACAAATGTGTTCCAGTCCACACAACACCCTAGATAATGGTAAATTGGCTTTACATACATAAATATAAGTACAAAACAGTCTTACCCAGTGGAGTACTTCACCTAGCCAAAACCAGCATTAAATAATTGCTTTATATTTTATAAATAACAGTGTATTTGTTTCAAAAAGCAAGTTTTCTGTAAAAGCCCAACCAAAAATTTAACAGTGCACACCTTTATTAAAAGGCCTGCTTCCCCTGAAGCTACCTTTTAACATGTTAGCAATGGAAGACTTAATCATTCAAGGAGCTACTGCAGTGTATCTGTTATAGGCAGATAAGGCTCTGGATAAAGAGATAAGGGCATCATAATCCTGAACTCTAAGTCTGCCAGCAGTCAAAGCAACAATCATTCACGCCAGAAAGATGGAGAGAACATTTTATGGATGTCAGAGGCTGACAAACAGATCTCCTGCTCACAGATACAAACACATGCCCCTCTTACAGGCAGGCTGGAAAACTGGCAGTGCTTCCTGACACTATTGGCTTCCCAGCACATTACGCAAAGGAAACTATAAGGGATCAATTTTAATTTTATTTTTTTTTTAAAAGCAGCCTGAAGTACAGTGACATCATTCCAGTATCATCTTTGTGTCCTTGTCTATGGAGCTTGGAAACAACCGGCATTGCTCTCTCAATGCAGTAGCTGCAACGGGAATGTCATTGCCATCATCCCTCTGAGGAAGGAAAATACTCCAGTTCTGGTAGTTTTACATAAGGCTCAACTGAAAAGCTGAAATTCCACGGGTTAACACACACACAACAACAGGAATAAAGTGCAAACACCATCCAAGTGTCCACTACAGCTGACTTTCGTCTCCATGCTCCACTTACACTCTTGGTGTGATCTGGTGCTCCAACAGAACGTACACTGTGTTACCCAAAACCAGGACAAACACTCAGCATTCCAAAAGCTGCCCTGGAACATCCCACACAGGGGGAGGGAAGAGGGAGCACAAACAGATGTCCATAGGGACTAAAGCTATGAAGATGTCCCTGCTGGGACAGAGAGCCCTGGCGACGAACAGCATGTTCTGAGAAGTGCCCTGATGAGTAACATCACTTGACTCCCCTTTGGCTGCATTTGGCATCATGGGGTTGAGTGATGACACGACGGATTGCCACCTTTCTGCCCTCTGGACAAAATTCCACTGCTGAAGAGGATTTTGGAGACCCTCGTGCACTTAAACAGACTCACGGTTGGACCCTGTGGGCCTTCTGGGTAGTGGCCAGCAAGGACTGCAAATGTGCAGGAGCACAAGAAAGTTTTGAGAATGTATGGGCATTCAAACCAAAAGCCAAAATACTCCTTAAACATTCCTCTGAAAAGGCTATGGAAGGGAAAGTGGTCCTTTTCCTGACCTTTCTTCACCACCTTAAACCAAAGCCAGGCCAACACTGCAGATTGTGGTGGTGGCTGTGCCACAGCAGCGCTGAGGAGCCCCAGACACTCAGGGCTAAAGTGCTCAGTTGTCCTATTTTTCCAGTCATAATAGACACACAGTTGTCCACCATATGGGAATGTAGGTTAAAACAGGAGAAAACCAATCCAATTTGGCTCAAAAGTATCTTCAGAATTATTCAAACTATTAGGACTAGGGGAGGAAAACCCAAAGCACCTTCCAGCAGAGGCACCAAGGCAATGCATGATTGCCATTACCTGAGAGGATCACTTTCCCTTCAAACTTTGACAAATATCACCAGACCCTGAATGTTTCTCCTCTCTGCTATCCTCAAATGAGAACTAGCATTTGGAAATCAAGCCAAAATCTTTAGCATACACACAGAGGTAATCAGCACACAACTGAGCCAGATGCACATTATGCTATTCCTTATCAGCAAGGAAAAAGATTCCTGCAGCAGTAATTAGAGATAATTAAAGCCTCTCTACAAACTATGCTACTTCAGCAAGCTGGAAATTCCACAATGAGATGGATTTTTGAGAAGTTATGTAATCAAACCAAGGATTTTTTTTTCCTGCCTAGCAAGGCCCTAAAACCTGAGATCAAAATATCAAGTAACAGAGGTGAATAAGAGACTCCTTTATGCTCAGTTCTGAAAATAAAGAAGTAAGCACTGAAACGTGGAAGTGGATCTTGTGTGATCTGCCAGAAAAACAAAATAGGCTCTGCTGTGGAGAGAAGTGTCCATCTTCTCAGTTCTGCTTCCAGATCTGAAATGTGGCTTGGCCTTTCTAAAACAAACCTTGTTCCTTGCTGAGCAGGAGGTGAGAGCACACTGCTTCCAAATATTGACCTCTTGATGAGCAAACACTCTCCCATCTCCTCAGACAGCCACACATCTGCTCTAAGGCTGACCAGACATGAGCCAGCTCCAACTCAAAAGGCCAAAGTAACTTTCAGTCTATGCCCACGTTGCTCCCAGCCTGGGCTGGCTCATGAACAGACATCCAAGACCTTCCCCAGCCTGAGAGCTTCCCCCAATCCACACAGGACACAGCTCTGGCTGAAAGGCAGCAGGTACCAAGGGTTTAAATAATGCTTGAAGTCATAGGACAATGTGTGTCCAAGTCTCCTGCAATGAGACCACACAACTCTGTTCCAGATCTGGGGATAACACATCTCTCCATGGGATTGTGCAGATTCAGTCAGTGAGAACTCACCATTTGCTGGGGAATTACAGTTCATATACTACAGCACAGATTTTCATGTACTGCAAATTGCTGCTGAATTCCAGCACTAACAGCAGCTGAGATTTTAGGCTAAACTCTTTTCCTCTCTCCTGCTGTGCAAATTTAAGACCAGCTTTACGTTTAAAATGTGTAGCTTAAAGTTAAAGAGCATATTGTGCAAAATAATCCTGGAAAATCCGTCTTCTTTAGGTGATGGAAATGATTTGTTTCAAAGATATTTATTTAAAAGGCTCATAAAGTAATAGTAGATTTTAGTATCTGTGTTTGAGTAACATTAAAGAGATATCCAGATGATGCAGACACCAAACCAAGAGGCCTGAAAATGTGGCAGTCAAAGCTTGGGAGATCCACTTCATTTTTGCATTTGGCTCCATTTAATAAAACTGAGTCTGAGTACAGTGAAAGAGACCTGTTCCTGATACATAATTCCAGGTGAAACACCTGCTGCAATTCTTAAAACTCTATTCCAACTTTCCTTGTGTAGATGATTTAAGCATTCCCCATTAGATTCAGCTCTGCTCTTGGAAAGAGCTTTACCTTCCTCTGCAGTTTCCAAAATAAGATTCCCAGGAGATGTGACAGTCTGTCCACTGGTGCCCTAAGCCCAGGTCAAAGAAACTTGTACCTGCAGTACTAAGCCAGGTGAGTGATCAGCCAAGAGACAAGCCTGGGGCACATAAACAATGGGTACAAGAACCTTTCCACGAGGTAGAAAGAAAGCAAATAGCTTTCCTAGGGTGGAACAGGGAGGGAATGCTACAAGCAGGTCTGACAATGGATACAAAGGTTTCTGTTAAACATTTCCATTAGTAATGTAAAACTAATCTCCAGAAAACCGAGTTTAGCTCATCACCTGTTCCACACCCTAATCCAGCTGCTTAGAGTAGTGATGTATCACCGACAAATCCCTTGAAATTTCTCTGAAAAGATGGAGCTGGAGTCTTTCATTCTCTGTACACACTGACAGGGAGCATTTTCATTTTATTTTGCTGAGACAGAAAATGTGCAAACCATGTCTTGTAATCTGCATGGGAGACTGGGAATGACTTGCTGAAAATTTAATACAATGCTGAATAAAGAGTCATTGCTTCTTCCAATTCATCCAAATGTCAGGGTGAACATGCCAGAAGTTCACACTCAGAGCCAAACTGCGCTAGTCTTTAACCAGCACTCCAAGAAGGAACATTTAATTTATGGAACAGTTGATTTAAGGGATAGTTTACTGAAGTCAGAAATAGGACCTTCATATTTTACCTGCACTTAAAAATCTAGTTTACATAGATCCCTTCTAAAATACATTATTATATGCTCTTTATAATAAAATTTACAGTATTTGTCTCATGTACCTTGACTCCATCCAGAACAGCTTTTATGACATCCTTCACCGTTGTCACCATCTCCTTGTCCTCTGAATTCACTCCCTCCAGCATCACCTGATCAGACCAGCGGATGAGGTTGGCCAGGCTCTGGTACACTCGGCTGTAGCACGATGAGATGGCAGAACTGCCCAGCAGGAGAGGAAACAGTTGAGAAAAAAGAACAAAAAGAAATTTTGGAGATGTTATCAAATGTTACGAGAGTGAGTTTCACACTGTGTATTTCACTCCTCTGCTCTCTGACACTTAGAATTTGTGTTGAGCAGGTGACAAAGCTCAGGCTTCTCCAGTGCAGCTGCTCTCCTGTTCTCTAGCACCAAATGATGACAGTTTGAAGGTACAAACCATCAACAGCTCATTCCCAAGTATCAGAAGGAATTATCTGGGATGCAGGTTAACACAGCAATGATAAAAATAACATTATTTCCATCTTAATTTACAGCTCCATCCTATGCCATAACTTTAAAGGTAAGTATTTAAGCCCTACATTTAAGTTTAAGCTGTGTTATTTCAGTATTATCCTTCTTCCTTATTAGCTCTCCCCAAAACCACCCTGGATCATTGAGAGCTGACTCTATTCATTCCTTTACAAATCACTGCCTCACTGTTTATAATGCCTGAAAACATATAATTAAAATTACTTCTTTAGAGAAACTGAACTGAATGAATTTTAGGTTTGAAAGAGGAAGGGTGTTGCTTTGTTTTGTTTTTCATGAGAAACAGAATTGAAGCTATTGTTCTGAAGGGGTAAAAAAAAAAAAAGTTTTGGAAGGATGACAACTCTAACTAAAAGTTAACTGTAACAACAGTGCTCCCAGGCATCTTCCTGGCCATTCTGAAAACACTGACTTCATTACTAAACAAGGTGTGTTAACAGTACTGCTGATGGCAACGCTTCAGCAATTCTTTGTCACGTTAAATCAATTTCAAACTGCATCAAAACCATAAACAGATAAGAGAAGGTGTAATCTTGCAATCATTACTGATACAAGTTGTTCCAAATCTTCCCATTTCTCTCTGGTATCCATTTTACATTGGCTTTACTCCAGTAACTTCATTGTCTGTGAGAAAAGAATCAAGCCCAGGAGCTCCAACAAGTTTATTTAGGTGAATGAGGTTTGCAGGACTGGGGAAGAACAACTGTCAAGTTACAACCAGGGGATACAAACAATGGCAAGGACTTGATTGTTTGGATGTTGTTTGGGGTTTTTTTTTAAAGCTTGCTGCTTGCCATTTGTTCCCATTTCAAATGAAATTAGCTTGGTAGGAGATATTTCCTAAACAGGGCCCTCCCCCATCTCTTTCTAAGGCTTTGATTTCTTTGCCATTAATCTTCAGTCTGCTTCCTTCTAAGGAGGCAGTAATTGAAAGCCTATTTTGTGTGAGATTTAATTACTTTTTTCCTTGATGCAGTGCTTCCCCTAAAGTAAAAAGAAGTCCAACAATAATTTTAAGGCTGTCTTCATCACTGACACAAGTCTTGCTCACTTTTCTTGAGGGGGATTCGCCATTAGGATCACCCCTTTGTGTCCTGCCACTAAAGTACACAGGTAGGGAGAGAAGGACACGGCTTTTTTGAGAAAGCCAGATCCCCTTTCGGGTTTTTTGGGAGGCTAAGCAAGGCAGGGCATGCACATGGGATCTGTGCTTTAATACACCCTGTTTCCAGAGAGAGAGACTTATCACTGTGTAGAGGACATTACCATTCCAACAGATTTGCTCGTTATGGTTCGACAGATCCAACCTGAACTGGATCTTACCTGTCCCAGCCACAGTTGTGATACTCACCCATTTCCTCCTTCCTTTTGCCAAAAGCAGCCCTGGCCTGAGCACGGGGGCCAAACATAACTGAGCACGTCTGTTTGCAAAGTATTAGGCACCCCAGTGCTGCCCCAACTACATTATAAACCTTCCCTGTGCCAGCACTGAAATAAGCATCTTGAAAGGAAAAAATTTGGAGATATTTAATGGGAAAACAAATAGAAACAGCACAAAAACTGGCAAGATTTCAGGAGCCAAATACCTGCATTTCTCTGCTTAGTTCTGTGCTTTTCTCTGTCTGTGTTAACTTTGCTCTTTCAGTATTATTCAACAATGTTTGTTTGTTTTCTGTAAATGAATTGCTCCAGCATCCATGGGATGAACATCAACAAGATCTCTATGGCTTGGCAACACCACAAATTCTTATAATCCATGCTGAGCTTGGCTTTGGCAAATTTCTACTTGGTTCCTGGCTTCAAACCCACTGCCTAACTGGTAAAAACATAATGCACATAATCTGTTAAAACATAAACCAATAATCTGTTGAGTGCGGCAGGAATGAACTTGGACTGGTTAATCTGCTGAAGCACATCTATTTACTTCTGTATCTGATCCAGTAAAATCCAAAAAAGCAGTTAAGAGTGCAGGCTCAGACTTCTGTAATATCAGGGTGGATAAACTGAACACAAAAAAGGATTACTCTGAAGATAAACTCCTTTTCCAGGTGAAGCTATTGGATTTGTTAGCTTTTAGGATACCACCATGGACTGCAGAAACAGGAACAGCATCTGAGGAGAATCTCCCTCTAGAAAACAATGAATTTCCAAGTTTATGCTAAGAACCATCCCTTCCTCCACTCTGAAAGAAGCCTGATTTACTTTATCTTTCCATGGCATGAGCTTCTTCACAGCAGGGAATCTGCTTTTGAATGATGTTTGAAAACCACCACGTAATTAGTAAAAACAGCAGTCACTTCATCAGCACCTCCTGCACGATGCGGTTCTTCAGATAAAAAAGGAGCCTGTTGGTCTGTCATGGTCCCAAAATCCAAAAAGGAAACTCACCTTTGCTGGATGCGTGGGTCAGTTTGCACCAAGGGCAGGATGGCTTCCAGCACTTTACTTGCTGAGCCTGGCAGCATCTCCAATACTTTGTTATCAATTGCCATTTTGTCCACAATAGTCTTAAAGTAGCGCAGTGCACTGACAACTTCCTTCTCCTTTTCCTCTAGCCATGATACATTCTAAACAGGAGGGAAAAAAAAAAGGAGAGATACGTTAAAACTTCAGTATTTTTAAGGACAGGGTTCCTTTAACACACCCAAAGTATGGTGACACTGAGGTATATTCCAGGAGGAGTAGAAAAAAACCCCTTCTACCACAAACACTTCTAAATTGAATTACTACTCTTTCAAAGGAATAGTCAGTGCAAGATTACACCCACACTTTAACTTTCAGAATCACCTGCATTCCAAACTGAAGGCTGATCTTGATCAGTTTTAGGCTAAGATTAACACCACTGATGACATCAAGGGCACTGCTTTGAAACCCACACCCTAAACTGGGAGGGTGAAAGAAAAAACATTTCACAGAATGGTTTGGGTTGGAAGGGACCTTAAAGCCCATCTCCACCCCGTGCCATGAGCAGGGACATCTTCCACTATCCCTGGTTGTCCAAGCCCCGTCCAACCTGGCCTTGGACACTTCCAGGGATGGGGCAGCCATGGCTTCTCTGGGCACCCTGTGCCAGGGCCTCACCACCCTCACAGGGAAGAATTTCTTCCCAATATCTGATCTAAACCTGCCCTCTGTCAGTTTAAAGGCAACACCCCTTGTCCAGTTACTGTATGTCATTGTAAAATACATGAAAACATCCAAATAAACTCCACTCTGATAAGCCTCCAACCTAAATCATTTTGTGATGCTGCTGGAACAAGAGAACTCACACAGTTTCCATGAGGACAGACTGTAAAAGCTAAGTTTTGGCATTGGTGAATGAATGTTGCAGAAGGCAACAATTCATTGGAATAAAGCTGAGCTGTGGTCACCAATTTCCGTGCCACCACCAACACCAGAAGAGGAAATTCAGAAGTGATACACCATACCTCAATGGCATTTTGGACAGGGGTATTTTTTGAAAGTTTACAACAGCATGCCTGGAGGACTTTTAATGCCACAAGTATTTCCTAAGTGAGATTTAAATTAACTACTGAACACTGTTAGAAAAGGAGCAGAGAGCTTAGCAGAGTCAGATTTCATCCATTATCTCCTCAGTAAATTCAGCTTCAAGAATTAATGACCTCTGGGCATTGTGTTCTCCCCATACTCTTGTCAGCTGTTAAACTGCTGCTTTTCTGCAAAATCAGGCCAGCAGTCCAAAAGGTTTTAGGAAGAACAATTTATAGGCAGCACTGGTTAGTAATTTGGGGCCAGTTGCATAAAAGGATTAGAGTCCCAAGTTCCATCTAGCTCCAACTTCAGAAGTCTAAGTCCCAATCCAAGAGCTGCAAACCACCCTGTCATTTTCCATCTCATCTGGGAAGCGCCCAACCTTGGCTGCTGCTTCTCCTTTGGACAGTACTTCTTGCCAGGAACCTCAAGTTCTGATCTGCAGCCCACAATGCCCTGAACTCCCTTGCTGAGGAGCATCCTGGCAACTCTCTGGGATAAAAAATGACATTTCCCATTTTGTAGGGACGTGCCCTTACCACTGCACAGTTCATTCCAGGATATAGAATCATAAAAACATTTAGGTTGGAAATGACCTCTAAGATCATTGAGTCCAACCATTAATCTATGGAGAGCCTTGGCCTCTCCCAAGAAGGTTTTGCACTTCATATGAAATGATCACACATTTTAGGGATCAGAGAGTCTGTAAATTCCCCGGGTAAGTACAACCATGGTCCAGGAGTCAAAGCTCTCAAACAGAAGTGGAAAAATGCAGACTGCAGTTCCTGCTCCGATGGCTGTTTATGGGTTTCATTCAACAACTGTTTCCTGCAGAAAGGCTTGTGACTTAATAGCTTAAACACTCTCCTGGTGCACAGAAGGGATGGGCCTGACTGAGAGTTCAGGGCTGAGAATGACAGCTGGAAACACAAATCCTTCTGCTGAGCACACCAAGGGACACGAATCCAGCCACTGGACACTGTCTGGGACACAGCCCTTTTTTTCTTTTGTTGTTTTTTTTTCCCTGCTAGCTCTTTGGGTGACATTCCCCAGGAGCACTTTCTAAAGAATCCTCTTCCAAGGTCCAAAGGTATCATACAAAGGTGTACGTAGGGGTGTGCAGAACTGTGCAATGGTTTGGGTTGGAAGGGACCTTAAATCTCATCTCATTCCCCCCCCTGCCACACCTTTCCCTAGACCAGGTTGCCCCAAGCCCTGTCCAACCAGGCCTGGAACACTTCCAGGGATGGGGCAGCCACCCATTTCTCTTCTGGGTATTAAACGAGAAAAAATTAAAATTCAGGCAAAACAGCATCTCCTCTCCACTCCCTGCCTGACACATATAGATACTTTTGGATGATTTCTGAAATTTTCCCTTAATAATCAAATTGCAAATGCATTATGTATGAGACACAGCTGACCCAGAAAGGGTCACAGTGAGCTGTACAGAATACACCCAATTACAAAAGCTGGAATCATCCTTTTTTTCCTTACATTTTGGCAGTGTAAAACCTATCATAAGTCTGTATATAGTACTGAAGGACACTCCTGTTCCTACAATATGCCCTAGGATAAGAATCACAGACAGGATTCACGGGACAAAAGGAGGTTCTGAAAACCACTCCCCCAATGCTGCCCCTACCCAGGTATAAAGGGGGAGAGGAGAAGATGATGTTTGCACGAGGTGAGCACATCCTTTATCTTACACATCGTGATTTTACATTAATTTTTAGTATTGCTATTTCTGCTCTACAGTGATTATGTACTTCAAGAGCACAAAAATAGCATCTTAAGTACTTAAGAGGGAGAGAAGGATGATATTTGGTTTATCAAGTGAGCCTTCTGACAGAAGATCTCCTGTTTGTCAACTGATGTCTATATTCCAGTACAAAAACCTGGCAGTGATCCAGGCACATCCTCTTCCCCACTCCCTCCACACAAAGCTAATGAGCTGACTACATTCAACTAATTGATTAGTTGGACAGTAGCTATTAAAATAGATAAGGAACGAGCCAGAAATCAACAATATTTCACAGCATAAGAATGAATGCAGCTTAAATAATTATGTACAGTAATAAAAATGATGGCAAGTGTTTTGTTTTCCAATTTAAAAAATCCCAATCTGTACATAAAAAATGGTTTTAATGTCCAGCATGGCTTATTAGTAAATGCTCTTGCACTTTTTTTAGGGGAAAGATAGAAAAGCAAAAACTTCATCTATTATTAACATGCATTTGCTATAGACCACATTTTGAAAAGGGCTCTTCATTTTCTAATCTATTTAATGTGATCACATATCAATTTAAAGGAAGGCCTCCAAATTATCTCAAGATACCATCCTGAAACATCATTGGAATTAAAAGCCTTCAAGGAGTACTCTCACTGTTGTTTCAGGGTTTTTTTAATTTTATTTTTTAAATAGCAGTCAATGCAAGGTGTTTGGCTCCCAAGAAAGCATATCCACGTCCTCCTGGGGAAAAAACCTACAACTTGGGGAAAAAACCCTCATCATCTTCCACCTGATGGTGCAGAATAGGGTGAGGAAGCACTGCAGAGACTTCTCTGGGTGGTAAGCAAGTCACACAGCCTAAGAAAACTTTATCTTGCTGGCTGCTCTCACTAACACTACAACAACTCTCAGCAGAGATAATTTGAAGAATTCTGCGTGTCTGGCACTGCACATTGGATGAGACTTTTAACAGCTGAGAATGATGTTTAATTATCATAAACAACCTCAACTGTTCTTAACTTCTGGCTTCGATTTGTACTTGAAAACTGACTGCAACACTGTTGTCACAGAGATAGTCTCCAGCTACATAATCAGGTCACAACAGGAGAGGAGATAACACAGATCAGTTTGTGACCTCATTTCTTAGAGGACCTGGAGTACATTTGGTCTGAGGAACGTTGTGCTGGATCAGCAGCTGCCTGAACACATCTGTGTGACTCTCCCCGCTGGTGTCATCAGAGACTGAGCACATCTTTGGACCAGCTTCAAGGATGTGCTTGCCTGGGTCTGGGGTTTTTAAAAAGATCACACCCCAAAACCAGGCAGCTATTTGGAAGCTGTAAGAGTAACCCACAGGGTGTGCATGTGGGGAGGATGTGTCAGGCCATACACCACGTTCCATAATGAGATATTTAAATGCCTGTGGAAGGAGTCTCATCATGCTCTCCAAAGGGAAGCACATGCCTTGATTTAATACTACACAGTGCTGTTTATAGGTAACCATAAAGTAACCCTGAGGATCCCTGAGCTGCAGAATTATGCAGAGGACAAAGTCACACACTGGAGTGTGATAAACCGAGTATCAGGAAGCAAGAAACCATCAGGATAACAGAACACGGCCTTTGCTTACTTTGTTCACTGACTTCTCCGGTGTTTTCACTGTCAGGTCAGCTTGCTTTCCTTTCTTTGAGGGTGTTCTCTTTATTTTTGGTGAATGAAACTTGCCCTTCAACTTCATTGTGAACGAGGAGAGATGGGAACGCTCGGAATCTAGAAAGACACAGAAAAGCATTACTGGATTAGGGCAAATATGCTGAAACCAGGGGTGTTGTGTTACAGCATTATCTGGAAGAGACGTGCACCACGTAAATTTATTGAGTGGAACACGATAAAGAAAATTAATAAACTGTGGCTCTATATTATGTTTCAAACCACAATGCCACCATCATTTCCTGCTTTCCTCAACCACAATATCACCATCATTTCCTGCTTTCCCTTGGAGGCAGGAACGCTGCAAAGGAGAGGCAGGGACAGCGGTATTGCACTGCTCTGTGCCTTGGAGAGAAGAGGAGAAACATCTCTCTTCAAAGCACTTATCTCCAGCAGGTCCCAAAGTACTTTACAAAGGAGGCAATCATCGTGCCTCTTTGGCAGATGAGCAACTGAGTCAAGGGGATGAAGTGCAGTTCACAGACCTCTGGCAGAGCAGAGCCCTTGGCTGTGGGTCAGTGCAGGCAGGGCTCTGCCTGGTACCCATGACGTGGCTGCTTCAGGGTTCGAGAACACAATCCCAGGTAATGCCCTTCCCAGGATGCTGATCTCTACCCACTCAGCAGCATCTATTTTGAATGTGGCTCCACAGATAATAGGAACAGAAATGCCAGCTCTTGTCGTCTGCAATGGATTTCACTTCCAATGTACCAGAAAAACCAGAGAACAGAGGAACCGCTTCGATACCGGGGCATTCTTCGAGGAGCTGAACTGCAAAACTGCTCAGCTCTTTTAAAAATTGTATTTTCATTGGTTTTTGAATACCTAAAAGCAGAAGTCTCAGAGGTTTGCAATCATGCCATATGCAGACTTACTGTTGAAATACATTTTTATCTGTTTAACCACGAAGCTAAATAAAAACTGCCTTGTAGAGAGCAATTTAGCAAGTATTTTGAGCAAAGAGCACTTTAATAAATGAAGGTCTGAATTGCTCTCTAGTGACTCAGATAATTCAGCAGAAGTTACCCAACTTGTCTGTAACTACATTACCAAGAAAAGTAAGCAGTTTTGCTGTATGTTTCATTTTTCTTTTAGATTATTTGGGCATTAACTGCACTGGCTGTAATGAGTCCAGAGGACAGCCCCATGCATGCAGCACTGCAGCACCTCGTTAGCATGCAGACTGCAAACTGCAAAGGCTGCTGAGTCAAATTAGCACCCAGCAGCTAAATACCACAGAGCAGTGCAAACCCTGTTCCTCGTACTCAGAAACCACCTCACCACAGCTCAAGGAAAGGAACCCTGCTTGTCTTTCTTTAAACCTGGTTTCCTGGTAGCATGTTATGACCCTGCTGTGAGCACACTCACCAGTACTCTGGTGAGGTATGTCCTCTAGACCAAGATTTTGCAGGCATCCTATGAATGGAAGCTGCACGAGCACCGATCCTAATCTGGTCTGGCTGCAGAGCTGTTCTCCACTTACACAAGTAAATGTTTCCCTAGGTTTTCTTTGTATCATAAAGTCCTGTTTAGTGCACTGAGGAGGGAAGCACTAAAAACCTTGGCCACTGCAGATAAATCCAGGCATATCAGTTGGCCTCTGAAGAATCACTTACAGCAGCTGGCCCCCCAACTTAGCAACAATTTACGTCAGTGCTTTACATCCACAAGAGAATCTCCAAACCTTTAAAACCTCTCTGTCTCCACAGGGTGCTGAAGGTCACCACTGAAGAGAGCTCCTGGCTGCTGGGATAACTCTTGAACTCCTCCCCAAAAAATCATTTGTATTTATTCCATATACCATATGAGAATTTCCATACTTGCACACATATGCACGCTTGCCATGAGAAGACATGGCTCTCAATTAATTTTTCAAGAACTGGCAAACAATTACAATAATTAATCTACAGAGAAGTAATGGTGACAACAACAAATTGTGTCTGGCTCCTCCATGGGCTGCAGTGAGATCCAAACTGCTGCTCTCAGTAAGAAAACACTCAATGCCTACAAAACCCTTGGTTACCTATGGTGATAATTTTGCATTGTAGGGACAAGATATTTGGAAGTGAGAAAGGTTTCAACAGATTACCATTTCCTTTTCTCCTTGCCACCAGACATCTCTACCCACCTTCATGGGGCAAGCACACAAATGGCTGAACCAACGTGTGTGCATGGTCAGGAACCTCCAAAAGGAGATGTCATCAGAGAAAGTTCCTTTTCTGCTGACAGCAGATCCTCTTCACCACCACCACCAGCCAACCACTGCCCCTTTGTTCTTTTCACCCTTTGGTCACACCAAACACCAAATCATTTGTGTGCCATACTCTGAGGGAAGACAGACACATAAAGCAAGGATAGAAGGAAGTGGCTGGAGCAGAATAGGAACTGCTTGAAATAGTACTGGTGAAGTAAACCAGCTGACATTTGCAAAAATAATAAACGTTATTGTTTGAACAGCCCTGCTAAGTCCTGCTTTGAAGATCACAAATTAATGCAGCTTTTTACTGCCATGGCTTTCCATCTACACCGAGCACTTTCCAGCTCTCATCTGCTCACAAGTTTCTGATGCATTTGCAGTTAAACAAATGAGTCACAAACCAATATTCTCTCACACTCAATTACACTTAGCACTTAAAATAGCGCTTTTCTTGTTCCAAGCACATTACAAACACATCGTTCTCATCCTTAAACAGTCAGGCCTTAACCTTACTCTGCAGATGGGAAGCAGGCACAGAGGTGAAGCAACTTGTCTAAACAGAGCAGAGGGTGAGTCAGTGACTCTGGTACAGCATCTCCATCGCTCTGCAGGCCCTCAGCCCTCTCCCCCTACTCATGGATCAAGCTGTGGAGCTCCTGTGATTATGTTCAGTGAATGCCAACAGAATTACTCGGCACACTGGGCTTTATAGTTTGCAAGCTGATACATCATTCAAGCATTATAAACAGAATTTGCTTTGTAATGAATCTGGATGAAGTGGTATAAAAGAGAAGTGACACTTGAGTAGGAAGGGATTCCAGCTCACAGGTGTAAGGGACCTAAGCTTTTACAGATGAAGCCTGAAATCCTCCTTCAAAGAGCACAGCTGAGCAAGACTTCAGAGACTGGTTACCACAGCACTGGTCTGCCCTGAAAAAGTCACTTTTTTTATACTATATCTTAGTTTAAATATCTTCCATGTCCTATATGTCTGTCCAGTTAAAAAGTTCAAACAGCCCAGCATGCCTTTACAGATTAAATAATTTGGTAGCATATACAGAGGCAGAAAACAGAGCCATGGCAGTGCTCAAACCACTTCTCCTGCCCCTCTGCTCCTTCTTGCCTATCTACAGTAACCAAACCCCTTAATGCAGCATTGAGGTTGTTCTGAGCTTGGGAGTTTGCCCACTGGAAATTATTCTATCATATTACCCTCGCCTCTCGTTAATGAATAGCCAGCAGTGTTTAGCTGGAGTCTCAGCACTGGCTTTCTCCTCTCTGCTGTGCAGGAGGAGGGCACCCCACACTTACTTCTATGCAGTGTCCAAATATTTGTGAGATGAATGGGAAAAGTCAGGGCAATAAACTCAATGGAGTGATTTCAACTGGAAAAGGGAAAAAAAAAGTTGTATCAAAGTGTTTCTGTCTCAAAGGAACCACTGACTTTCCATCCCCTCATATTTCATCTGTCTGGATGCTCTGCTGCTGCACACAACTGGAAAAAAAAAAAAGCCCTTCAAAATGACTTTATTACGGATCTGGGTTTCTAGATTTCTGACTGGAAGCTTTACTACGTCACTCATTTCATAGCTAATTCCATCCCCTGTTAGTGAGGCTCCCACTCCGCCGTGCTTGAACGTGCTCCAGCTGTTGAGTCACAGCCCTGCTCAGCTCCCAGGCTCGTCTCCCCCGGCACGCGTCTGGGGTCTGACCACACACACAACACCAGAGAGCTCGCCCGACATGCCTGCTCCAACCAACCCTGCTGTCAGGTGTGGCCAGAGGGGTTTTTCAGTATCCCTCAAGGCCCCGAACCAGGCAGACCGTGGCTGAGGAGACCACGGCCAACCAGGAGCCACCCGATTCCCCATCAGCTCCCCAAGCTCCAGCAATGGGTGCTGCTGCTGCCAGTTTGCCAACAGAAAGTTAAATCTGGTGAAGAAAGAACTGCAGGTTTAAAACAACAGTGGATTAAAAGGGAAGGCAGATAAATCAGCTTATGTGCTTGTGGGTGAAGAAACTAAGTCTGCTTAGGAGAAAGCTGGCAAGTCAAAGCCCACCTCTGCCATAGTCAAATGGTCACTCTCCACTTGGGTTCAAACGAAGGCCAGAATAAGTCAAAACACACACAGGCTGGTGAATTCCACCAACCTAAGCCAGCAGCAAATTATTTGCTTTAAAGTCAAAGTGAAAGTGCAGCCTTTTACAGAGCTCAGTCACAGCAGAGCTTCCATCTGTTGGGTCCCACACACTGGCCTCATGTAACCAGCGCATGGGAGGCTTCAGAAACGGGAAATAATCCCCTGCCTGCTTCTGCACCTCCTGGTCCTGTTTGTGTCACTGCTGCTCAATGGCAGAGAGGCTCCGGCAGCTGTGACAGGCAATTTAACTGCTCAACTTGTCTAGTGCTTGAATCATATAAAACTAACTGAAAATAGACTTAATTAAAACCCCACAAACTTTAGAATACAGTACCTTTTCTTTCCTTCACCTGAAAAACCAAACCCTCCATCTTTTCTCACTCTCTGTGTGTTCAGACACCAAAACCCTGAAGCTTTAGAGGAGACACAACCTTAAAAAGGGGTTATAGTTCATTTTCCAGCGTGTCCTGACTCTTGTGGCTTGTTAGAAAGAACGAAGTGGAGTCTAAAAATCTTATTCCACAAATGGTTCCTTTTTCAAAGGCCATTTGGGTCTCTGCTGGATGCACATATTTAAAAGCTATCAGATTAAAAATAACAGCAGACATCTCTCCCCATGTCATAATGAAGCTATTGTACACATTTTTAATCAACTGCTCCTGCCACTTTTGCCACGAGTCCTTTGAAGGCAGCAGTGACTTATGTAATGAGTTACACAACGATGCCCATTAAAATGGCATTTGTTCCCTTGGGCTCAGCTCCATCATTTGAGAAGACAAAAGGCAAGTTGCAAGGCTTCAGCTAAACCCTAGCTGACAGGGACTTTAAGAGTTCTGCAGCAAAAAGCAAAAATAACGAGCTAGAGTTCAAAATGACCTTTCTGCTGAGGATGTGTGTGTGCATGTGTGTGCTGCGATGCAGCACCCAGCGAGAGGCTCTGGGGCTGGGGCTACTCCAGATGCAATTCTGCTCTCAGAAACACAGGAAAATAGGTGATTCAGGATGGGCAGACAGGCACATGAGAGCTTACCATGATAATCACAAAATATTCTGCAAGGCACAGGTCTTCCCAGATTTTATATGAATATTAATAGAATTCCCAACATCCCTTCCACCCTTAGGGCAAGGGCTGTATCTGTCATGTACCTGTAAGCACACAGATCTGGGGGACTGTGCCCTGGCTAAAGCTTTTGGGCTCTCTGGTAATGTAAATATTAAAATCAGTGATTGACAGAAAATCCAAGCCTTTGAGCTTTGCAGGAAACAGCTGAGTTCCTCTGCAGAAGAGCTGGCACAGGAGGCACAGTGGGATGCTCACCAGTGAGCTGTGGGCAACAGAAAACTACCGCAGGGGCACTTGTAAAAATAAATTTTAATAATTCTGTCTTGTGATAAAATGTTCAAGCCTGCCGAAGTGTAGCTATGAAGGTGGAGAGAAAGCACGAGGTTTTAAGGAGGGTTGAAGAAACAGATGAGGACAACCCCAGATACGTTCTCCACCCTTCCACACCTGCAATGTGTCGCTGGCTCTCCCATTACACAGCAAACAGCCTCCAGCTACTTTTCACACCCTCTTTCTCCAGAAGTCCTGAGGATGTTTAGAAGCCTAAAAATGCTGATATATGCAGCACTTGTGCGACGCTGCATGTTCCCAAAAGGACGAACTGGGATCCCGAGTACAGAAAAGACAGAATGTGACAGAACAGAATTAAAATATCCCTTATAATGTATCAGCATATCACTGCTGCATCACGGGTGCTCAAAAGCCTCAGACCTACTACTCCCAGCTCTGTGAGTTTACTTTTCTCAACTTTCCCATTATCCCCAGAGACTGAAGCAAAGAGAATTTACACAGAAACAAAAAAAAAGACCTGGTAGGGAACCTGGAAAGGAAAAAAAAAAGGGAGGGTCCGGTGTCAATTAGGAAGTTTGCCCACCCTAACCTTTGTACCTTAGGTGGAGTTGTTTGTAAGCTGCTCCAAGTCCCTCTCCAGGGAATCCAATTGCGAAGAGAGCTGCCAGGTTTTAGAGGAAAACGATGGAGGAAGGGCAGCTGAGAATCAAACAATCGTTCTGGAGTGCTAAAGAAACTTTTCCTCTAACATCACGTCACCTTGGAAGCAGCCAGCTTTTGGGAGCGGAAAGACCGACTGCCCTTTTTCTTTTCTGGCAACATTACAGTGAATGAGCATAAACCAGTGAGCATTAATGATGTGCAATGACAGCACACAAACTTCTCTGGAAAAGCGAGGCTCAGTTCCCTCTCAGCTGGCCAGGCAATGCTCACTGACTCACAGGCTTCATTATTTTTATGCCGCCCTCTGGGGCCTCCAGAGGAAGCAAAACATTTTTATTTGTCAGAGAGCACATTTTTATTTTGATTTTTTTTTTCTTTCTAAGCAACTATGAATGAGGCATCTCCAGCTGCAGCAACCTTATGTGGAAAGAACTTGCAGTGTTTGCACGGGAACTGGAAGGCAGAGAGGGCAACTTATCAATTCAGCCACGTCTCCCAACTGCAGCGAAAAAGACTGGGTTAGTCAACAACATTAATTTTACGGTGCATTAACATCACAGCTCTTCTTCCTTCCAGTATCATATCTAGAAGCAAATCTTCAGGTTGCAAGGAAGAGAAGATGCACACGATCAAGTAGCACGTTCAGAGCAGCTGACCAGACTCCCTTCTACTCCTCTTTTTGCCTGGTATTTCAGAACAGAGAAATCTCCGTGTATGCAGATACACAAACCAGGAATCCTTCACCTGCTGAAAACGGCAGCAGTATCACTCAACCGATTTACAGGGGAAAAAGAAAAAAAAAAGGCAAAAAGCTAAAATTAATCAAACAGGGAGGGATTTAAGGAAGTAAAACTGCTACCTACCCAAGTTCAGTTTCCTCCAGCACACCAAAGCTGGCTTTGAGATTTCTTTTTGAACAAGATACTGTAATTTATTGATAAGCAGAAGACAGGACTTTTGCTGTGGTTTATCGAAAGCTGCTTCAGCAGACCTGGTGCCATATCAACCCCCAAGCAGAAATACCAGCAATCACCAGCAAACCTTTGTGCTCCATCTGGCGAGTCTCTGGTAATTTCCCATCTAAGTACTGATTTTGCACAGCCCTGAAAGCCCCAGAGAACTGATGGGATTACAACACTGGTAACATGACTCGTAACTCCCCCAGTGCAAACAGCACTAGAACATCAAGTAGCCTCCAACACCAACATGAACAATGTGGTCCTCGCTCACCCTGCTCTACCCAAGAAAGCCACCAAGGACGTTAACTTTAAATGGAAAAAAAAATCCAGCTACAAGGCATAACATCTGCATTACTTCAGCAAACAGCCCCGAACACAGAAATTGCAACGGTTCAGAGGGAATCGGCTGAATTTCTCTGTTCTCCAAACATGACTTAATATGGGGTCCGTGGGCATCCCCACTTGTCTAGCAGCTTTTGGAGGATATGGTCATGACAGTGATTCAGACATCTAAAAATAAAGCCCTGCAGGCACAAGTGTGCGTGCGCACCACCTGAGTCACTCCGGGCTGTGGGGAGTCCGTGAGCCAAAGCTCATCTGTTTCACTGACACCACTGCCATGGCCAAGCAAAAAGCCTCATCACTGAGCTCTGCTTCATCTCCTTCTCCCCTCCTCTCATTTTCTCAAGCACATTTAGGCTCTTTCTATGCTGAAAACCTTTGCTGGGCTTGGGTCTCAGTTGTACGGCCGTCAGCTTTGAAACTCAGACCTGAAAGATTATAACCCAATGTTGCTGAAGCTGTTTATCCATCTCCAAGGTGACACGATGTCGTCACAGGCACTCGGCAGGACACCAAGCAGAAAGGCATTATTTCAGATGCTTTAGGGAAAAGCCTAATTGCTCACAACCTGGCCATAGGTTCAAGAGCTGACAAACAAGGTTGTAAATGGAGCCTTGGCTTCTTGTCTGCCCCACAGCACCGGCTCTGAATGGGAAAAACTCAGCCCTCTTTCATCCCTGGAGAGTAACCTCTGCTCTCATTCATTAGGCAATGGAAAAAAAAAAACCAGAGAAGCTGGCTCAGATTTGCCTGACACAATTTCCAGTTGCTTTGGACATTACTAATTATAGTCATCTTTATTTCTGACCTCTGATTACAGACTCTTTGCACATTCAGTCTGAATGGCAAAGATAACCCCTCTTTTCTAGTAGGCTTGGGAGGAACCTTATACCCTGCCCAAAAGCCACCGCCCACACTCAGCCGAGCTGAGCACAAAAAATAAGATGAAAACATGGAAAGCATTTGCTTAAACATGCTCGGTTTTACTTCCTTCTTTAGCAAGTGCCATAGATCAAGGGCAGCAGTCCAGGTGAGAGTGTGATGTAAGCTCTTTTCCATGCATGTTCCAAGATGAGCTAACTGCTCCACGCGGGAGCCTCATTTCTCACTGTTCTGACTAGCACTGTATCCTCGGGGCTCAGATGCTGAAAGGCAGATATTCAGTTCAGTAAGATTAAACATGTCTGCACAACTCCAGTGCACCATGCTGGGGGCTCACATCTCTGCACGAGAGAGAAAAATGAATTTCAGGAAACAGGCCAGCACTATCTCCTAGAAGCACTGCAACACCAGTGTAAACTTCCCTAATATTGCTTACTCAATAAAACAAGGCATCACAGGAGGGCTATGCAAATCCCTCAACTTTGAAGTACTGCTCTCCTGTTGCCCCAAAGGACCAGCTCTCTATCTCCACACACCCAGACAAGTGTGTGTGCAAAGCGATACAGCAGCACCGCAGGTGTGACATTTGTGATGTAATCAGGTCAGAAGCTGCTTTGACATTATTGTTGTGCTGCTCCGTAAAGGGTTAAGAAGCTGCAGGCCATATTCTCAATTCCATACTCTGTTCTATACCTGATAGGATCTGCAACCAAACCACCAGCTTTATTGCCTGCCTACAGGCAGGAGGAAATATTAGTCTTCTATAAGCACAATTTGAAACATCAGTGCCTGCAGCAAGGGGAAACCGAGATGTTAATTGAACTGAACAGCCCAGGAGGGAGCTCCCTCTTCCCTTCCTCAGCTGTAGGATTAGCACATCCCCACACCATCACGGCAGGAAACACAAAGTACCTTAGGGAGTCTAAGTGGGGTGTCTGTCTTTCACTCTGCTGCACATAAACATTAATGCTACTTGAGCAGTAAACAATTATTTGTGACAACTTTCTATTTTATCCCAACTCCTCATGCCTGAATTAAAATCTCCTGGTTACACTGGTCTACGGACAACAGGTTTCAAGGCAAAGGCATACTGACACCAACACCTGCAGTTCTCCCCACTCTTTTCAGCAAATCCTGACTTTGAAAGATACAGAAGACTGAACTTCTACAGCAGCAAATCCCAACAGATTTGTACAAACATCAACAACAATATGAAGGGAGTCTGAAGGAATCCATCCCATCTCTAACTCATCTGAGCCTACTGAAGACTTGAGGTTTCAGGAGCAGGGAAACAGTCACTAAAATTTTACTTGTTAATTTCATTTTGAAGAAAAAGCAGCTATTCCCCAGCTACTTCAGAATATTACTCAGCCTAATGCAGTGACAAGTTTGAAAACCCACTTAACAAGGGGATACCTGAGCCTGATTTCTTTGGCACATCACTCTTTGCTGGCATGCAACGTTATTTCTTGTATCACCCTATCTGTATTTAACATTTACTGTCATCTCTAATGGAAATCCCCAAAAGTGGACCCTACTAAGAATCTGTTTCAATTTTTCGATGAACTTCCAGTTTGCTCACACAGGAAGCTGGCCTGAATTTCAAGAAGAAACACCTTCAACACTCATATACAACAACTCAACAGCTAAAGGGAACCCAGCTCAGGCTGGATTTCACCAAAACCAAAGTGAAACCTTATCTCAGCATCTCTTTACAATCGTGCTGAAACTATTCTCTTATCACAGAATAAATCTTGGTAAATTAATAGCTACTTGAGTGATGTTTTTACCAACAGCCCATTTCCTGATCATATCCCATCCCATTCAGGGCATGGCATCGGGTTTCAAAAGTGAGATCTTGCCCACAAGCCAGCCATACCTGCCAGCAAGACACATGAATGCATTCAAAGACCATGACCCACTCCAAGAAAAATAGCATGTTTTAAAAGCCAGTGCCCAGATTCTGTGGTAGAGACACCTTAGGATTCTATAAATAAGAAATATTTTTGTACAGTATTTCTATTTAATTTGGTTTTGACAAAACAGCAAACCCACAACTGCCAAAGCTATTTAAGTCTCTGCAACACAGCGTGCGACTGTGTGGCGACGCTGCCATCAGTCCTGAAAGGTGAATCAATACTAATTTCAGTTCGTGGTCCGTTGAGCAATACTTTGGAGCTTTAGGAGGTCTGTTTGGAAAACAGCAGCCAGTTTGTAACAGGAAACTTCAGCTCCATGAGGCCTCAAGCCATGTGGTGCGGGGTCAGGCCAGGCTCCATCGCCTCCAGAGAGCACGGCCCTTCGGTCAGGCTGAGCCTGGTGCCTTGTCAAAGCTTCACTGTGATTAACTTTATGCTCCTTCACTGTGAAAAGCAGGCGATAACCCACTGATTTCTGCAGTGCATTCGGTATGTCACACAGCTGGGTTCAGAAAGACATCGGGGATGCTCATAAAAATACCTTTGGTGCTGTTGCTAGAAGGGTAAACACCTCCCAGATCTTCTGGGCTCAATATTATCAACTGGTAATGCACGACCCTCCCGCAAAAGCTTCACCCAAATCGGATTTTGAGTCTTCACCTGGATCCGGCCAATGAGTACAAAAAATTATACTGCAGTAAAGCAACAAGAAACACTAAAAATCATCTTTCAACTAAAAAACAACCACCTATAATGTTGCAAGCACAGAACTGACTTTGCATATATGATCCATGTTTATTAATATCACTTTGCAGTATAAGAAAAATCTAGTACTAAGCTTTGTGTCAGTGTAGTAAAAAAGCATCACTTTTTTTTTTTCCTGCTCGTCAGAAACAACCTTGTGTTGTGGGGAAGGGGCTGAGGGGAGTCAAACACTGCAGCCATTGACTGCAGGACCTCCACAAACATCTGCTCCACACAAGGACCACTCTCCCACAACGCTCTGCATGACTTCACAAGATTTGCAATCTGAGCTTGGACTTCATTTATTTTAGCACATGTTTTCAGGAAACTTCCTTTTCCTTTCTACTCTGTTTACAAATTTACACAGCAAACTCACTTTGCCTCCCTCCCCAAACAAACACATAAATTTTGCCTTTTTTCCTCCTCTGTGTACTCATGAACTCTGAAGCTCAGCAAATAAACTCTCAGCTACATCCACTTCTAAACTGCTGATTGCTGTAGAGGAATGACAGATGGAGGAGAGCTCTCCTGCTTCATTTTTGGCAACTCTGCAGCCAGAAGTCTGAATACACTCAATGTACCCTCATTCCTCATTAACCTGAGAGCCACTTATATATCTACTGCAAAGAGTGCAGAACTGGATGGCTCAAACAAATCTTGGTAAAGGCAGTTGGTATGGGAAAAGCTGCTTCATTAAAATGTGTTGAAACTCCTAAGTCCCTCTGTAAAAGGTTCCTACAGCTTTGTACGACTTTAACCAGCACCATTTCCATGTCTATCCTGATATGACACACCAGCCATAGGTACAAAACACCTCTCAAGGCTTGATTGCTGCTAATTGATAAAAAAGCCAACACTATATATAGCAGTCACAATCATAATTATGAAACTGAACCCATATGGGAACTTTGAAAGATGCCCCTGACAGAAGATACTTTTTCAACAGGGATTCAAATCACTTATAAAAGAGAATTTAAAAATATATAGAAAATACTTCAAGTACAGTCAAGTTAATTTGCTATTTGTTGGCAGAAAACAGAGCAGGTGAAGAGCTGAGCTGGTTTTCTGGCAATTGTACAAATCTACTTTTAGGGAAATTGCTTCAAACTATAACACACCAGAATTTATCATGATACAACAGGCAGCATTCAAAACCACAAGAACCCTGTAGCTCAGACTTTATAGTGAGAGGACTTCTCCATCCTGGAAAGTTAGCTCAAATCAAGGTGAAAGTTGGAAACTCACAGGTATTATTCCCAATGAACTCCCTACATAGTTTTACTTTGGAATATGACTGTCCGCTCGCAGAATGGATTTAGCTAATTAGAAGGCATAAGGGCAATATTTAGAGACAGTTCTCATATATATATGGGAAGTTGTTTCTCAGAGATAAAGTCTAGCTTTGTTGAACAGAAGTAGATAACAAACCTCAAAGGAAGAGATTTTTCTTGTATGAACTGTCATTTTTTTATTTAAAGGACACTCCTGTGTTATTATAAGGAATCAGGACAACATAACCCCAACATTTTCCACTGTAAAGCAGAAATCCCTGTTTTCTGCTCTCCTGTTAAGAATTGGGTCTGCATTTGCAAAACAACCCAACAAAGGAGTGCCAGCTCCACTCAAATACTTTGTCATTCAGGAACTCGGGGTAGGGAAAGCCAGCTCCAGGCCTAACAGCAAAGCTGTAGGCTTACATTTGATCAATAGTCTAAACAAAGCCTGACCTAGCACCAAACAGGCAGCTGGTTTGCACACAGACATTTGCAGAATGTTTCTTTTGTCCCTTTAATGACAAAACTGCCATCTCTGTGCCTCCAAAATCACCGTGTGATGGTTTTTCATTTTACAAGCCAGAAATTCATGGCATAAATTGATGAGGTGGGGATTCAGAGCAGGTGACACCATCAGTCACATGAAAAGTTCACGCAGAACAGATGCAAAAACACTTCACCCTTGGCAGATGACATACCTGGGTGATGGCAGCTCAACTCCTGAAGACACCAGGAGTGGCTTTAAAGGACAAATGGAATAACTGTGATCCTGAAACCACATAATATTCCTATAATGGCCTTGAAACATGCTGCCAGTCACAGGCAGCACACAGTAAACAGTTTGGCAAAGCTGTCCAAGCAATAAGCAGGTTACTGTGAAAGGAATGACCAATCCTCACAGCAAATGACCCAGCAGAACCAATCTCACCATCCCTAATGAGCTCTCCAGATGTAACGAATGCTTACAGTCACTTTTGATATTTCAAACCAAGAAACCGCTCCCTCATATTCTAAATTACCTCCCACAGCAAGGCAGACAGGGATTTGGAGCCTCCATAAATTCTCAGTAGTAGAGAAATCAACCCATTAATTTTCTAACATTAAGGCTACTAGGTTTATTTTATAAAATTACTAGCCAAACCAGAGTCCAATAATGAGACGATCTATTTGGAAATAATATTTTGCTTGGGGGAAGAAAAGAAACACTGTTTTCATCTCTAATATCCATAAATCACTGTATTTACAGACTATAGCTTAGGGACTTGGGGCCAATCTACTGATAGGATTTCTCTTCTCTTTGCACCGTGCCAGCATCTGCTCTCTTCATATGAAAACAAAAAGCTGCCCAAGGAGATTATGGCACTTTCACACCCTGGATCACCCAGGTCCCAAAGAGTCTGCCTGGTTCGGCTCGTTAGGAGCACACCACACTTTGCGTTTCCTACTATCTCAATATTTTAAGTGTTCAGTGGATATAGGATAACACTGGTAAAGCAGCTCTTGTACAACTTCAAACAAATGTAAGACACTTCTTTATTACAAAAGCTGAAATCAGATGCTCCAAGGCTCCTTTCACAAAGTGATCCTGGGCATAACAAGGTGAACACCAGTAAGTACAATCAAACACACATCCTCCTCTTCCTAGACATGTTCCTACTGTTCAATTACACTGTGGTAGACATGGTTTATTAAAGGAATTTCACACACCTAAGGAGCTATGTCTGGCAGTGATTTCTTTATTTATTTAAATAAATATTTTATACCTATATATACATAGTGCTTTTAAAGAGAATCTCCAAAAAGCATCAAAAACCATTCAACTCCAGGGTAAAAGGTAACAGCCAAACATGAGAAAAATCATAGGGAAGAAGAGAAATTAAATTCCAGAAAAAAGAGCAAATGACATGGATTTGAAAGCATGCTAGGGGCTATGCAGGGCTATATAGAGCCCACTTATCACAGATAAGAACTGAGATTGAATTTTGGAGGTCTAATCTGAAATACAGAGAGTCATAATATTCCTGGGGGTAAACAGCTCCAGAGAGCATCAGCGTTGCAGGAGGAGGCTTCTGCCAAATTACCACCACTCTTACTCGAATTCACACCTTCTGGTTGTGTATTAACACAACAATCTCGTATTATATTAACCTCAGTCAATCATTTTACCCCCACAGAGGCACAGGCCAGAAAGGGGATTTCAGAGTTCAAGCTCATTCTCTTGCTGGATCATAAAAATCTCAGCATTACTGTATCACACAAAAGGTCAGCCACGGAGACTTGATGCAAAACAAGGGAAACCAAAACAAGGAAACAAAGCAAACAAGGAAAAATCCTTAAACAAAGAAAGTAGATCTTTGAAATCATTGGTCCATCCACTTAAGTGCTGTTAATTAATAACGATCTTGATTCCTACAGCTAGTTCTAAATTTTCAATACAGTATATGTCATTTTATTTAAAAAACACGACCTACATTTGAATTTCTGAATAAGAGCCCAGACGTACACAACGCTTTGCATGCTAAAGATGGGGCTTTATAGTGGCTCAGATTTCACACGTGCCCATCTTTTGAATGGCAAATCTGTTCAGACGCTGCTCATTGTTACGGGATTTTTTAGATCCAGAGACACAGAGAGCACCTGACCTGGGAGTTCTGATAGCAACCAGGCTATTGCAGAGAGACAGCAGGAAAAAAGAGGCCGCTCAGTCGTCAGTCAGACTCTCTTTAATCAGGCTGAAACGCTTCGCTGTGGAGAGGGGGGTTCAATCTCTCCAATCCACATTCCCATCGCTCATGCTGCTTTCTTAATTAGCAGCAAGTGGACAACAGCTGTCAGTAGTCTGGAGGCCAGAAAGTTATCAGCAAAAAGGGGGACATGTTAAGAGAGAGACACAGAACGGGGCTGTTAAATGCACCAGTGGTCAATACAGGCAAGAGATCCATCCACAGCCAACATGGAATGCTGGGGGTTGGAAGGGACCTTAAAGATCATCTCATTCCAACCCCCTGCCATGGGCAGGGACACGACCTCATCCACTGACACCGAGAGGATGCTCTTCCTGCTGGCTTTAGTCTGGTTATTTTAACATATGACTAACTGTAATTCAGTTATTTTTTTTTTAGTATTCCCGTAACAGGAAAATTTAAACTGAGAATAGAAGGAAACGGGAAGGCCATCCTAATGTCTTGATGAAAATACATGGGGGTCAATTCAAAGGCACAGCAGAATAAAGTCTTCAAGACGGTTCCAGAGATTTTAAGCATAAAAGTTGAAGCACAGGAGAGAGGAGGGAGAAAGGATGTTTTACTTAAACAGTAGAGAGAAACTTTAGCAGAAGATACAAACTTCATCTAGAAGCCCTAACCTCAAATAGCTCAAAAGACTCAGTCATTATTGTCTGTGTATTAAATCCCATGAGCCCAAGTCACCGGTCTTGACCTTACTGTACCACATATTAGCCTAAAGTGGGTCAAAAAGAAATTTCATTCCCAAAGAGGTGACACCCTCTGGTCAAACCATGTGCTTATCTTGTAACACAACTCGCTGACTGTCTGGATGATCAAGAAATAAAGTAATTGCTTCCCTGTTGGATGTCCTGATTACTGTCATTTGTGGCAATAGGGAACTCAATGCAATTGCATGCAATAAAATGTATTATTAAAATTCCCCACTGCCCATTCGTTACTGATAAATTGTCATCGCTCCAACTTCTTCAGAAAAGCCAGGCTCCTTTTGAATTTGGCTTTAACCTACCCAGAAAGCAGAGATTTGGAGCAATTTTCTGAAGCCTGTCTGGCAGTTCTGCCAGTTCTAAATATATCACAGCTTTCTGAGCTTGAACCTATGCAAGGGAAGCTGGGAGGAAAATGGAAGTATTTCCCCAAGCTGTCAGTAGACTAGCAAGACATCTAAAAGCCCTCATCAAATTAAGTGCTTAATTACAATTCAGACTTTGAGACTCTGGAAATTAGGATAATCTTCTGGGAAATTTAACAGTCTCCCACAAAAGAAATTGCAACATATAAGCCAAAAAAAGCAGAGAGCTTGGAGAATGTTATCCCATCAAATCACACCTTGTACTAGATTCCTCACCCTAATTCCTGGAGAATACGAGGTGAGATCCACAACTTAATTTCAGGTCCTTGAGCCACTGGGAAAGATGAGGGTCAACATTTAGGAGGCTCTATCAGGAAAAGCAGTCTCAGGTAAAAAGCTGAGAAATGTTTGTTGAGTTGATGGAGAGCTGCCTGTGAAGGGACCTTCTCACACTTGACTTCATGACGGACTGTGTGGTGAGGCCACAAAGGGCACAGCTTGGAGAAGGTCTTGACACAGTCACTGGCACGACCACTGAAATTTTGGCAGCCAAGCATGGCTGCAGCCTTCCCAGCTCCATTCCTCTAGGTGGCATGATCTGTGCACGCATCACCTGGATCTTCCCACGCAGGGAGATGTCACCACTACACAGCACTACGTCTGCCGCTCTCACTACCTCATGACATCCCTAAAAGCATGAACTAACAACCCACTCGCAGGCTACACAGCTCCAGTGATGACTGAAAAGCCCACAGAAGCTCATGGAGAAGGAGAGATCATCTGACCACAGTACCAAGTAAAACCACAGCAGTAAATGAAAGAAGAGCAGAAGTTGTACTCACTGTACAACTCACTACAGACAGCACTTTCCATCACCACCCATCATGAAGTCAGCAGTACAGAAGAAATGTTTGCACAATGCTCTAAAAATGTAGAGCTCTAGGTGAACACTAAGCATTACACATTTTCCTTTTTGATTCATGAACTTATTGCAAGGGAAATGAAATCTTGTCAGAATAAGCCAGAACATCCCACACTTCCCATTGTTAACCACTCTCATGAGCCATGACCCCAGAATCACATTCAGCAGCAAGAGGAGCTCTGCTGCTTGGGCAAGATGTGCAAGGAGGTTCTTTTGCTGTGACACATGTACCACTGCCCGCTGGCACATCCCTGTACATCTCCAGGACAACGCTGCAGAGTCAAAACCTTGTGATACAGAGGCTGCACTACAAGCAACGTGAGTGTTCACATCCAGAAAAACTGCAAACTAAGAGAAACAAGGGGCAGGGAGAGCTGACAGAGAAGAAATCGTATCCTGGTTTCAAAGACAACAAGGGAAAATACAAAATGAAAAGCAATTCAAACCCAGAGCTCAAATGGAGAACGAAGGAAGTGGCTGAACTTGGGTTGGAGGTATCTCAGAAGCTGAGCTGTGACACTGGGTTCACTTGGATAACGCAGAAGCTGTAGGTGAGAGGGTGTTTCCCATCAGCAGCTTATCTCTGCACACTCAGCTTCCAGACAGGTTCACACCTGGAGCACTGTACTCCTTGCTCACTGTTTTTTCCGTGAGCCAAAGGTCAGCAGTGCTGCTACAGCCTCTCAAAGCCTGGATGAGCCCACTGGAGCCTGCTGCTCACACCTGGCACTGATCAGAGGGGTCTGGACCAAAATAATAATTTATTTTTCCAGAAAATGTCAACTACAGAAATTCACAAAAATGTTCATTAATTCAAAACAAATCTTTTGGCGGAAAGCTATGGAAATCTCTATATAATCTCATCAGAAGTCAGCTCTGTGATTAAAAACAGAGAGAATATAACAAAAAAAGTCCCAACTAGCTCATTAGGAAGCTCAGGACAGGGAGCTGACTGCATTTCCAGTGTGTGCCCTGCCTAACACAGGTGCTGGTAGAAACCCAGGCTAGGTAACAGGGTGCTACAATGCCAGAAAATGCTCAAAGCCATGCAGCCAGCAGAGATGCCTACTTGCAGCAACAGAAACTGCTGCATTAACTCAACATGGAATAAATCAATTAAATTTGTACCCTGGAGCAAGAGTCTGGGGAGTGTCCAGACAAGCCTTAACAAATATTAACTAGCCTGAAGTTAAATACCTCTCTGTAAACTATCCTACAGACTTTGATACCCTAAGAACCAGAATTTTTTTTCCCCAATATAAAATTCCAAGCAAGTGAAAATACGAAAGCAGTTCTTCATACAGCCGAACTAGACTTTGGTACTGATCATTTAAGCTCGCGCTGCTTCCTAGTGATATTAAGGCTTTCACAAGATTTTTTCTATGGCTTACGCACAAGGAACAGCTGCTCTGGCAACTGCTGGAGTCAGCAGGTACTTCCTGCCCTGAAAAACTGTAATCAATGTATGTCAGTACAGAAAATCATACTCTCTTTAAAACAACTCAAGATAGGGTTTAGATATCAACTGGCTCCATGCCATCGACACTCCCTTAAACAATGGTTACACCCTCTATACAGCTAAAAATGAAACAGCTGAAAAGGAAGACGTTTTATACGAGTTCCCAGAGTAAAACACATCTGAGAAGCACTGGTCTGGGACTGACATTGTTCTACTGAAAGAATAAATATCTGAGTCCAAATTGTATTTCCTTCACCACCTTCCCTGACTTGCACAAGGAGAAAATCCCTCCGAGCTTTCCTTTTATACTTCTGGTGCTCTCTAACAGAATGAAAACCCAGCGTTTTATAAGACCATAAATAAATTAGAACTGCTGCAGATTATGATTTGCCCTTTTGTTAACACTGCTGGTAGCACCAGTGAGCCTGTTTGCCAGCTTAGGAGAGGTCTGAAACTCTTTCAGTGTTGACTTTAAGCTGAATACAAATATTGAGCGGTCTGCCTGTACACTGAGTCCTCAACCACAGCCATCTCCTCGTGTAGCAATGCTGCTTACAATGCTGCCAGTGAGCCAGGGTGTCAAAACAAACATCATTGTATTAATTGCATCTGTTGATGAACCAGCCCAAGAACAGCCTTGTTTCAATCACAGGCTTTATAAGACAGTACTGAAATGTCACTGTGAGTGTTGAGATGGATGAGTCAACAGACAAAATACAAAAGCATTTGTAAAGAGAGTCTCGCTGGAGTAATTTGAAAAGCTGCACAGCTACACAAAATGATGGCCTTTATTGACATAGCTTGCTCATAATAGTCCTTAACCCGGTTTTAGGTTTCAGTTTTGTTTTCTGCAGGCTTTCCAGGCTAGGACAGGCAAACATACAAGTACTGTTACCTTTGCAAAGGTGAAAGATCAGTAGATGTGTAACCAATCTGAAAATAGTTCAAGAAGTCATGTCAGATACCAATCCTCACTTGGGGAGTTACAAATGGCTCTTCCCTGTATTTTGGAAGCTTTCCTTGACCTTGTGGAGTGAAAGACCTCTCAAACTACCAGGTAAATATAACACTGGGGCTCAGGGTCAGACCAAGGCAGGAAGCACTGGCCACACACCCCCAACCAGCCTCTCCTCCTGGTCTTACTCGGCTGAAATCATCTCTGCAGTGTCACGTAAGGTCAGGAGATTCAGGTTACTGAAAGAATGACATTTTAAACCTGATCTCTCTCCCTCTCTCATCCAAAACCATCTGCAACTCATCTTTTAAGGCAGAGATTATTCATTCTGGGGGAATTATCCATTAATCAGTTTTTATCTCCAAACTAGGTCCTCACGCTTGCAGCTAGGTCTGGCAGAGGTTTTGGTTCCTTCCACTCTCAGAGCAGTCTCCCACTGGGCAGACTTTAAAATGCAGTTGATGGCAGCTCCATGTGCTAGAGAGACTGGCCCCAATTTACCAGCCAACACATCGTGTGCCAACGTAGGTACAGAGGCACAAAGCAAGGCTCCAGTTATGAGTCACCTTTACTGGGCTGGGCCTTAGTTCTTTACATCTTCATGCCCAGGGAACTGCTGTGTGAGGTTTTACACCACCCCGATTTTCTGAAGTACGATAAAAGTAAGCGAAACCCGACTGCACAACAGGAAAAGGAGGCAAGGACTCCGGTATTTCCCCAAAAAAACCACAGGCACATAGAGAGGTCAGCAGAGACCTCTGGCTCTCAGCACACTTGCTCACTAGCCTGGCTGCTATTCTGTTCAATATGTGTCACAGTCAAGTGTGAAACTCAAGAGAAGCACGTGGTCAAGTGAGTCAGACCCCTGCATTCTGCAAGTGCTTCTCCCGTACTTATTATAGCTCATCCTTTAGCTGCGGCTCTGCCCTGTGACACCAAAGCATTTTCTATCCACTGCTCAATCACAACAGCAGTTCCTCCAGTTCCTTCCACTCACCAGCACGAAATTCATGTCCATCACCTGCCAGAGGTGACATCCTGCTCTGTAGGGCCTTCCAAATATGATGTGCTCCTCATCTGCAATTATCATGCAAAAAAAACCCCCACGAAAACCCAGGCAGATAAGCTGCCTCCTGCATTTCACCCAGAGGCCAAGGCAATTACTGCAGAACTTGTAGCTTGCATCAGTAAACACAGCAACGTAATAGTTTTGGGTTATCTGATTTTCAATTTTGAGGACTATGTTAAAACAAAACCAAAACCAAACCAAACTCATCCAGATTTCTCCTGACAAGCAAATTGTTAAACTGGCCCAAAATCATATTTTACCGACTGCAAAAGAGAAATTCTGGAGATTCTTCAGCTGGTATGAATCAGGATAAAAGGCATGTCACAGCTGTAGAAGTAAGAATATTTTGGGGAAAAGAGATGTTTTTAATTCCCTCTAGTTCATTTAATAAATTCTAAACATCATAGCTTAAAATAATCCTGTCAGACAAAGCAGGGCAGACCGTCCTATCCCATAGAGTACAGCTATGCACTACATCAGAACTATTCTCTACCCTCTCCTTGGGTAAAACAGCAGGGATGGAGGGAAAGAAACTATTTAGACTGAAGAGGAGAACCCTCTACTCAGACCCATTTGTTTTACTCTGCAAGTATTGACAGATGAGTAATGAAAACTTTGCTGCAGACACAGGCTGTTTTTCAAGGCAGCATCAGTTAATAAACCACAACCACAGCTGAAAAAATATTAAGGAATTTAACTAAATGACTCCTTCAACGGCAAAGGATTGCAGGAGGAGCCAGTTTTTGTGCTTTGTTATCATCCCAAAGGTTAAGATCAGAGCGTGCAGCATCAACACAAACCAGTGTTACTGTTTTGGACATAAAAGCTTTGAATAACAATTTCATTAAATGTACACAACTGGATACTAATATTTCTAGCATGACTCTTTCCCATTATGATAATATTCAAAACTTAGTATACCATGTTGCCAAAGCTTTTCGATGTGAATTATCTCATCTGAAAAGAATTAAGTGGTAAAAACAAATTAACAGTAATAATAAAACTTACAGCTTGTTAGCTCTCAGAACCACAGAATCATCAAGGCTGGAAGAGACCTTCAAGATGATCTGGTCCAACCGTCAACCATAATCACCCCAAAACCATATTCCCAGGAGCCACATCCAGACATCTCTTGAACACTTCCAGAGACAGTGACTCCATCGCTCCTCTGGGCAACTTATTCCAAGGCCTGACTTCTCCTTCAGTGCAAAATCGGAGCCTTCTCACAGGACAAGGCACAGCACTGGCCTGGCAACACAGCTGAGAAGGGCGTTTTGCAGGCATTTACAGACTTGCATCAGGATCTTCATCCACAGCCACGTTAACAGCTCATGCACACTGTTTGGGAATGATTTCAGAGGCAGTTGTGCCCACAGCTGGTGGGGGAATTTTTTGGTGACATTATCAGTGAAGCTCCAACAGTGGATGACCAATGGCTCTAACCTTAGGCACTATTATTTATACCAGTCCCAAGTCCTTACACAACTTGAGAGGTATCAAAACAATGACACGGGCAATCAACAACCTTCCAACATCCTTTCCATTGTTACTAACATTCTTACACATCTTGTTGCCAAAAGACCCTCAGGACTCATAGATAAGTTCCTCTGCCCAGGGCAAAGGAGGGTGTGGATCCCTTGGAGCTTGGCACTCACCAGGCTGCCGGCCAAATGGAAGCTCAGGGAAGTTCTCCTGTGTATCACTTGTTGTGCACCTGATGTCTCCAGGGAGCCCTCCGAGGGTTACAGTGAAACACACACCTCACATTTGAGGTCTAATGAACCGGGTTGTATATCAGGATAAAATCTAAGAGTAAGAGCTGCCAATGAATATTTAGGGAATTTATACAAGTGCTTTCACCTGAGACAGACAGGAACAAAACCATCTTTGTTTAAAGCCTACCTGGAAATAGGCACAGAGAGTAACAAGAACCAAATTCTCTCCTGGCATGGTTTTTAAGTGTTTCTTTGCCCTGCAAATTTTACCAGGCTTTTATTGGCAACCCACCCTTCACCGCTCCTGATTGGCTCCTCTGAACTGTCTCCAAAACACCAGTATTTGCTTTTTTCCCCAAAGGTTTTGCTTTTCCTTGGCATTCCCTATCCCAGGCCGTTCACAAGTTACATTTGCCAAATGCCTACAAACATGGGACAGCTACATTTTCAATTCTGCCATAATGAAGGCCCTATTTGCAGCCTCTCTGATCTCCTCAGCCTTCTTCAGAAAACGTGCAGAAATTTAAATAAATTTTAATATCCCTTCCTCTGCGAAGTTTGACAGAAATTGGCCGGTAAGTCCAAGAGTTGCAACAGAGGATGGATGAGCTCTCACGACTGCCTCATGTAAGGATGTTACAGATTAAAGAAGAGAGGTGCAGACAAGGAGCAAACTTATCTCTGTGAGATGTGCCAAGTTATGCACGAAGACTCGGCGGTTCTTCTTTAAAGGGATTTTATGCACCTGAATATTGCAAAACTGGCCAGATCTGAGCTCACGTACGTTAAATACCATTCCTTAAATTCACTCCACCATTTTAACAGGGTGGCTCTACAACGTTCAAAAGTGTTTCTCCTGTAAAACAACATCCCAGACAGAGCAGGGGACAAGAGAGCCACCGACTCCAGTGACAAAGAGCCAACAGCTACGCACAGAAAAAACCAGAAAAACTAAGCTGAAAACAGAGAAACTCCCCACCTAAGTTTCTATCAGTTATGTTCTAGGTATTGCTCATAAAGATACAAGATTATGGGGTTTTTAAAGTTGTGTGACTTTCAGATGCACAATGGTTTTGGGTACTGCAAATTTTCCCCACACAGCAACCCCGGAGAAGCAATTCCAAGCAGTAAAAGTTAAACTCAACCCCTGCACTGCTCTTACCATGCTCCGTCAAAAATCTGGCATCAGCCTTAACATCTGATTTCATGTGACCTTTCAAGGATATTTATACAGACAAACCAGCTCTTGCACAAACCAGTGCTCTACATTTTCTGTAAATCCCTGTAAATTCATAGATGAGTTCTAACTAAACCTTTTGGCAGAATTCCCTGGTTCCTCAAACGTATTATTCTCGTATATAATTCAGTTTAAAGCTGCTTCTACCAAGAAAAGTAGAAAACGTAGACTTAAAAAAAAAATAAGATGGAAAATATATATCCACAAAGAGGGCTATTTCATTTTCTTACTCTCAACTGTGAAATGCAAGGCTGCATTAAGTATTAAAAAGGAAAAAAAAAAGGCAAAATGCTCAAATTGACAAAGTTAATATAGTTGTAGCACAGCTGAAAGGATCATAAAACACCCAAGAAAAACTGTGTTTAAACAGTATTGTCCTGCTAACTGAACCCGTTGTCAGATGGATTCACTGAGCTCTGCTCTCCAGAATTGATTGAAATGTGCTCTACCACCAGAACTGCAATATTGATCTCCCTGGGTGCCCTTTGTGATGTTTGGTTCGTAAAGGAAACTTTCTAAATATGGAATTAATTCCTGAGGCTACTTTAGCACCTCTTGGGCAGCACAGGACAGATTGGTAGACAGAACCCAAACAAAACCCATCAAAAGGTAAAGGATAAAGCAGTGTGTGCTGTATATTGGGAACACACTTGTTTTGGTTCCCATTTTAATTATTAAAGACTCCCTGCAAACTACAGCTGAACAGATACAGAACTATATATTCAGTCTCCCAGTAAAATTCTATCAAGGTTTAATCAACCAGCCAAGCTGCAGTATCTGCTTCCTCCAGCCTTACCTGCTGTGAGTAACTATTCTTTGATTTTAACCTCCACTGATTTTTTTCCTTTCTTTCCAGAAGCCTAAAAAAGAAAATTCTCATGAATTTTCTTTCAAACCCCAAGATTTTGTACACGTCAGGGATGAAATTAAAGATCTTGTTTAGAATATAAATGGGACTGGTTCAGTGAATATGTTAAGTACTCAACAAAGGGCATCCCCCCATGAAGCCTTCAGAGAGAAAGAATGAGAGCATGAGAGTGCAAGCAAGCTTTAACCTCTCTCCCTGGGCAGAATAATGGATTAGGATTTCCTCAGAGGCACTGATGGCCACGCCAAGATGTTAACTTACATCACAAAATGCACGGGATTTTCATGGCACCCAAAAAACTCTACCCAAAGCAGCAGAAAATGTCGCCCAGGTAAAGTAAAATAATGCAAAACATGCGTTCTTTCAATTCAAAAAGCCTCAGTTCTATACTTAAGAAATCTGTTCTTCAGTGCCATCCATGCTCATTTGACCCTCAGAGTGGTTATAAAATGGAAACTAAAAAATTATTTAGAATATAGCTCTTGTCAATTCTCAGATCTTTTAGATACTTTCCTAAATATGATACAACAGAAAGCAAGTGTAGGAGCACCAGTCCTCCCAAATACTGTGAATATTGTACCTCCCATAACACCAAGCAAATACTCTGATACAGACCATCTTTTTCCTATCACTTCTCCCTTGTTCCCACAAGGAAACATTATCTTACAGACTCCAGAGAAGGTGAGCTATGGCAGCAGCTCAGACAGCAAAGGGATTTAACATGAAGAGACTGTTTCAAAGCTGGAGAGCTTTCATTGAAATATGCAACCCAAATAAAAGTAGATCAATAATGTAATCCATCAGCCTTCTCAGGCTGCTTCACAGAACACGTGAGGACATCATTTCTCTCTCACACAGATGAAATTGTTTGCTCTGTCAGTGCCAATGTCAGACACCTTAAGAAGAGATTGGAAATGTATTTTTAAGAGTGGATGCTGTGGGTCAGGGAATAAAGTTGTAATTTGTCAGACTGCAGTAACGTGAACAGCACAACTGCAGAACATTCCTCTGGCAGCATGTCCCAACCTGCAGGATTCCTGCAGCTTTTCCGGATTGCTGAAATTCATCTTCTGTCTCTTTGCCTTGGAACAGACTCCCATGAAAGCCGTCGGGAGCGTCCTCCTTGCCTGATTTCCCCCTCTGCCATCCGTCTTGTCTTTCCCTCTCTGCTCTCCTCGCACGCAACTCAGCCCCCTGCTCCCTCCTCTTCCATCACCGGTGGGTTGGGCATCCTCTCACTTATTTTCTGGTCTTTCCAGCCATTCCATCAACATGTGATGCCCATTTTTCCTTCTCTGGCCACCTTTTTATACACCCTGGAGTTCTGAGGGTGCGAATTCAAACTTGCAAAGATAATGAATCTAGTTTTCCTTCAACCTGTTCTCCCTTTTTCTCTGATTTCAAGCCCTGAGAATGACACGCTGTTCTCCTTTACCATCCCCTCATCCCATTATGTTCTACAATATTTCTCAACTGTAGACCATGCAAGCCAAACTTCAGTTATTTAGAAAAAAATTACAAATAACAAAGCTAACATCCTTGCAATAGCTAGGTGATTTTAATACTCTTTCCATGACACTGGCTGAATCCCATAGTCATATGCTAATAAAGGAAAGATGTAACTCCAAAGCAGAATCTCCCAAGTACTCAGGCACTTACAGCCTAATAAATTTTCAATTCTTTTCAGAGAGAAAAGCCTATTCTGTCACAAATCCGAAGGACCCCTCTCCACGCATAGGATTTTTCTTCAGATAATGTAAAGTCTCTACAGGCAGAAATCAAGCTGGGAGGATTCATTTCATGCTAAGCAACAGTATACAGAGGACAAGAGCTTCCCAAACTAGCAAAATATCCCAAATCTTGAGTTCCAGCAGAAAAATGTTGCGATTATATGCTTTGGAAAACTGAACAGGTTATATCCACTACATGTATTCAAACTATGCAAAATGATGGGTGTGGTGAGGAGGGGGAGAGGAAGGAGGCTATTAAATCACCCTACCTGTAGTTCTGACATGTAATTTGTTATTTTTAATATACAACATAGTTTCTGGTGTTTTATCTGGCACAAAGACAGAAGATGTTCTTTATCATCTTACCTTTGCTGGGGTACAAGGGATCTTCCAGACTGGGTGCTACGGTAACAAACAATTCCAGCTCCCACTAGCTCAACTGAGAGCTACCTATAACACACTTAAATGATTGAGTGATTGAATTAAACCTGATTAGCCATCAAGTGCCTCTGCCAAGGAAGGTACAATATCTCTCTGGCTTCTTTAAAATGAAGTCTAGAAAGTTAACTCTTCATGCTCCTCCACCTGCAGTTAAAATGCTCTAAGATTCTGGATGGAATGCTCTCCTTCCAAGGGATTTGTAAGTCAACAGCAAAGCTCATTTTGCCAATTCTACCCTCAGGCTTTCAACTTTGGAATAAATAAGGTCTTAATGTATATTTCTTTTTAAAAAAAGACCCACACCTTTGGCATCAGAGTCTATCTGCACCTACAGTAGAGTTACCAGAATCAGCTGAAGCATCAACTGCAATTAAAAACTTCCAAAAATATGAACAAAACCCCAAGGAAACCTGAAAGAGGAGTTACAGATTGACTCCCTTCCCTAGAAACAAACACCCAGGTTTCTTCCACTCAGGCACTACACTGCAGCAAGCAAAGCCATGCAAGTGAATCAAGAGATCTAAATGAGGGATATTTGTTTTAGGATCTTGACTGACAGTGAACTTCCACTCCTCTTTCTGCCTGCCAGGAGGTTAGCAAGAGCCAGTGAGTTACCACCACATAAAAATCACAACCAAGAGATATATTTAGTCACTGTGGTTCAAGGAAAATGACTGCTTACACTGAAAATAAATTTAGCAATTGTTTCCAGTTTCTGATTTTCACTGACTAAGGCACAACCCAGCTGCTTCACATTCCAGTAGCCTTCAGCTGTCTTCTTTCTCCACTCCTTGCCCACTTCCTTCTTACAACTGCTAAGACCATCTCAATCTTGCAGCAGTTATCCCACAGGCTACGTTTCGGACCACAGCACCTGTCAAGCTACAGTGGCTTACGAAAGATGCCAAATTCTGCTCTTTGTGCCATTTTGTAGAAAAAAACCCACAAAGCAACGATCATCTTGTACCTGTATTTTACCTCCACACAAAACTGGCCTGAATGGTTGATGATGTTTAAACAAGCTGCAGTAAAACACACGTGGGATGTCACTATGGAAGCAGCACACAGGAGGAAACAGTAGGTGCTAAAAGCCTGACTAGGGAAGAATTGGAACTGAACTGCCTGTGGGGTTGAGAGGTAAGTTTTTTGAAGGGCCTCATTTTCAGATTTGCAGATAACTCCTACTCTGCTTGAAAACCACCAGCAGAGAAGCACTTAAACTGGTCAACTGCAAAATTTTCTAACTTGAAAACCCTCACTTATATTGAGGAACATGGTACAGCTGTGAACGCACAACAGAACTGACAAAGAGTCCTGCCTAGTAACTCACCTAAGCATGACAGACAAAGAGAAACTGCATAAAACTGTACAGGTATATAAAACAGGCAGGCTAATTTCCATAAAATAATCCAAGACATGTGATGACAGCTCAAAATATACCCTGTGCAAAAACAAAATCCCCAGGAAACTTCACATTAGTACAAAAACATTCACAGATGAACAATTCAGAATCCCATAAATTGGCGTGAAGGACTCCAGATAAACATTAAATTCCTACAAAGGTGGGAATAATGTCACCTCCTGAATTGTCTCTTCAATTTTGCCATTTTCTTAAGAACAGAGTTCTCCTGGGACTACCCCTAGATGTTTATCCCACCAATACTAAAAGGTGAGAATTGAGGTGAATTTGCTTATCAGGCAAGTGCTTATGAGTAAAAGGTGAAGCCAACAGCATTTTTGGTCTACTGGGAATAAACACATCCCGTTGAGTCCTGAGCAGAATAGAGATGACTGCCTGCACTTCAAGTAGCTAACACCTGAAACAGTTCTCTCAAACAACCTTTAACAGGCAGCTGTTGGAAAAGCAAGTTCACAAGGGATATGAAAACCCTGAAAGAAATTATAAGACTAAGAGTGAAAACACCAAGTAGAATAGACCTTCAAAATACAGCACCCATATGTTCTTTGGTTTTAATGAAAGGGCATTTTTGAATGGACTTGTTTCATGACAAGCTTTTGGTTTAGAGCTGATGGTGTCTAATTCCTCCCTTATTCTCCCTGAATGATGCAGAGTAGCTGAATTCCCTGGAGCATGTAATCCACCAGGTAAATAAAAACAGGAATTCATGCATTGCCATGGTAACAGGAAACCCAAGCAGAATCTGTGACCTTCTCCGCTCTTTCTTGGCATCCGTATTTTGGATTTCACATCAAAAGGGGGAAAGCAAATATTTTCTGAAAGTGAAGACAAGAAGTCACAGTTCTGGAGGAAAGAGAAGCCAATGGCCATTCCTTCTCTTCAAGCCAAGGAGGGTTCTGCTTTGGAAAAGCGTCTGGAAGTCTCCTGGCTGGAGCCTAACAAAACAGGGGCTCTAACACTAGCAAACCCCAAATATATCATCTTATTCTACGTTACCAGATGGCTGCCCTTCACTCCAAAGCAGAGCTCTGAATTGCTCTACAGTGACCCTTCTGTTGATTAAACAGCAGCACTGAGAGGCTCCAGAGGGAGCCTTGTCTGCTCTCCCTTCATGGACAGGATGGAAGCTGTTATCTCTAATCATTTATTATTGTTTTTTATTGAGTGCCAACGAGGTGTTCCAGTTAAGGACCCAGGGAGCAGATGTACGAGAGTCTCTGGGGGTCTAACCCTGTAAGGGGTAACACATTTTTTCCAGTAGCCTGTCTAGATAGACACACGAGTCAAACCAAAGCCCACTCCAAACAAAGTATGTCACCATGGCTTGTGACCAGGCACTACTCTGTTTCATTTATAGTATGATGCATGAATTTCTGTCCCCACAAGAAAAATAAATTCAAATGTACACAAACGCACAGACCTTGGACCTCACAGCATTTGTTTCGTGAGTCTGTATCCTTTGTTCTGCTACTGTACACGTTTGACAAACAGTACCCCCGAATGGCTGCGGTATCACAGGCTGTGTTTATCTGGTGACGCTATTAACCAAACTGTTTGTGTCAATCAGAGGTTCAAACACTCAGAAACAGCGATGGAGATGGTCCTGCTCTGGAACAGCTGGCTCCCAGCCCTCCTTCCCTGTCTCTTCTCCTCCCATTTACATTTGGATTAGATTTTTTTTTTTTAAATATCCTTCCTAAAGAAATGAAAGTACAAGCAGTTGAAAGAGGACAGATTCCCAGATCTACAGTTTCCCTTGTTCAGCAACTCATCACTGTGATAGACTTTCACCAGAACAAATGTCTCTACATCAGGGCTTCTCCCACTGCATCTTCCAACTGCACGCTCACAGCACCAACCTGGGGATGGATCCTGCACGATCCTTGAGTTCTTCAGTGGGAGCTCAGTGTGTCTGGTCTCTAGGCTGTGCAGGGTATGATTTTTATACGGTATTTTATTGCTATTATATGGTATTTTATATGGCATTTTATATGGTATTTATATTTATACGGTATTTCTTGGCCTCTCTGTTCTATTGTTTATGGAACCATGCTGGGTTTTGTGTGTGTCTCCAGAGTCATCTTCCTGTGCTTGAACTCCTCACGCTGCTTCTCTGGTGTGGAGCTCTATTTACTATTCTCCCAGGGTTATTTACCGCACGCGAATAAACAAAACGTGATCACTTATTTATACGTCTGTAATTACTGTCTACAGTTACTAAATCCCAAGCCAAATTCACCTCTAGCATAAACAAGTGGCAATTACTCCAGAGCTGGCCCGAGGTCTGTGTACTCTGCTAACACCTTCCTTGCTCGCTGGAGTAAGGGACAAGCTCAGAAAAAGCAGGATCCCAGAGCAAAGCTACATCGCGATACGGATCGCGCGGCGGATTAACCTGGGATATTTCTGGAGCAACATTTGTCCCCTGATGCGATGCACACTTGTTAGACAGTAAGTGAGCGCGAAGAGCTGGAAGCACGCCGAGGTGCTGCTCATCCCCCGGGGCCGCTCCACAACCCGCAGCACCGAGGAGAACACGCTCGCACACGGTGTGCCACAGCAGCAGCCGGAGCACACCAGGGTGGGATGATCAAAACCAGAATGCGCTGCTACCGACTTCGCTCCTTGGAAACGGGGATCCTTCCCGCATCCGTGGCTGCTGTCCTGGGAAGCCTGGATGCTCTGCACATCCCTACTCGGGCTGCTGCCCTGCGTTCCCCAGAAGGAGACAGCCCAGCTATTCCTCACAATAAAATATACAAAACAGCATTGATTTTTCTCTGCTAATTAAATGGAACATAATTAAACTACGTAACTTCACTGCTTGATTTGCACAACACTAATTGAATCTTTAAGCGTACTACTCCCACTACAGAGAAAAACAGGGTCATTCAACCATCTAAAGTGACAACTGAGAACCAGGCACGACTCCAGAAGCACAGAGAGACAATATGATCCGTGCTTGAGCGTTTCCTTCTGAGAGCAGGAGCAATCTCAGCAGCCTCCCCTGGCTCTAGCTCTCATGAGCACCCCAGGCAGAGGGGAAGAGGGAGGGAAAAAAACGTGCAAGCTCCCTCTGACATTTGCCCACGGACTGATCTTTTCTCATCCTGCACAAACACCAGGAGAGGAAAGTTGGGAGAAGTTGAAATTAATCATTGCGTGTAGGCCCCAAAGCGCTGCACCGCCCGGCTGTGCTGATGCCTGGCTGCATGGCAAGGACGGAATGGGTGCAAGAACGTAAAAATTCAAATAAAAGAATTAGAGAGGAAAAGAGGCAAACAGCGAGGAAAAAAGGAAAACGCGGAGGAGACACAAAGACCCAAACAGCGCCCGGGTAGCGCAGGACCAACCCCCGGGGGGACGGGCAGAGCATCTCCTGCGGCCCCCCGGGCCCAGCCCCAGCCCGGGCCCCGCTCGCCGCCCGTGCGGTCAGGAGCCCCCGGGGGGACCCCGGCGGGCGCTGGGGGCCCTGCCCGGCTCCCCCCGCCCCGCCGGG